>JADRCD010191937.1:34244-53056 GCA_019843815.1 Montemys delectorum
CATACATACATACATACATACATACATACATACATACATACATACATTCAGGCAAAACACTCATACACATAAAACAAAATAAAGCTTAAAAAATTAGGATTTTAAAATTATTCCCAAGGGTTGAGGGTGTAACTCAGAGTTAAAGCACCTACCTGTTAGTTGCAAGGGCCTGAGTTTGATCCTATGATAGTTTGTATATGCTTGGTCCAGGGAGTGTCACTATTAGGAGGTGTGACCTTGTTGGAGTAGGTGTGCCACTGTGAAAGTGGGCTTTAATACCCTAGTCCTAGCTGCCTGGAAGCCAGTATTCTGCTAGCAGCCTTCAGATAAAGATCTAGAACTCAGCTCCTTCTGTACCATGCCTGCCTGGATGCTGCCATGCTCCTGCCTTGATGATAATGAACTGAACCTCTGAACATGTAAGACAGCCCCAATTAAATGTTGTCCTTCTAAGAGTTGCCTTGGTCATGGTGTCTGCTCACAGCAGTAAAACCCTAACTAAAACAGATCCCCAGGGGAAAAAATGAAGACTTTGGACACAGTTCATGTGTTTCATACACAAAATTGCCATCAAGATTTGGGGATGTGACTTCATTGACAAAATACTTGTCTAGCATGTACCAGTTCCACCCTCAGTGCTACATAATACACACAGACTGGTACAGACCTAGAACTTGGGAAGCAGTGGCAGAAGGATCAGAAGTGCAGCCATTTTAGCTATATGATCAGTTTAAGACCACCCTGGGCATCTACACAAGATGCTGCCTCAGAAACAAAGCAGAACAATGGCTACAAAAGTGACATCAGTTCTCAGTTTTTATCATAAAAGATTATGGATTTTAGATTCATAGTTCAAATGGCCTTACTTACATCTAAAATTCTATGTATTTTCCAACATTCACCCTAGCCTTTACTTGTCTGTGATGTTGTGTCACCCCATCCAGCCCCAAATTAATAAATATAATACTGCTGACAAAAATTCCTAAAATTTCCATGCTTATGCTTTTGTTTAAATAATTTAAGGACCTGGCTCCTGGATGTGTTTACCTTTAATTCAGTTTGGTAGACAAATGGCAAGCTCTTCAGTAATGCGATGAGAGCATGCACAGTTAGACTTTTAAATATTAACACTGTGCTTATGAAGTCCTATATGGAAGAGAAATGTGTTGCCTTTCCCTTACAGGAGAGATCCTTTCACTGCTTGCTAAAAGTGGCAAATGGTAGCAGGGAATGGCTGGGAGAGGAACACGATAGCATTCAATCACTCTCTGAGTTCTTACTGTGTTCCTGGAGATGTGATGAGGCACTTGGCTGCTGCCTCACGGATTCACAGCAGCTGACATTGCCTGCATTAGATCCATACAAGATCAAGCTAGCCAAAGTTCCAGAATATACAAGGGAGGAACTCACCTGGCCCCAACTCTAACTCAGTGGTTATTGGTAATTGAGAGCTGGTGGGCATGTGTTGGGGGTCATAGTTAGTTTCTGTTAACTTGACACAAACCCTGACATTGCTGGAAAGAGGGAACTTCAGTTGAGGTATTTTCTCAGTGAGACCCACCAGTGGGCATGTGTGAGGCATTTCTTAACCGCTAGCTGATATAGGAGGGCCCATCCCATTGTGGGTTCTGTTGCTGGGCAGGTAGGCCTGGGCTGTGTATGAGAGCTGAGTATGCCAGAAGAAACAAGCCTGTAAGCAGCATTCTTCCATGTCTCTGCTCCTGACCTGGCTCCCCTTGATGATGGAGTGTAAGCTGTGAGCAAGGGAACATTTCCTCCATTTTTGGTTAGTGTTTGATCCCTGTGATGGGATAGCAAACCAGGACATGCAGGGCTGAGTGTTCTCCTTTGGAGGTGAAGCTGTTAGAAGGTTCCCATGTTCGCATGCTCCAGTGAGTAGCACAAATAGGCAACACTAATTTAGTACACACACACACACACACACACACACACACACACACACACACACTCACACACGAGAGGGGGGGATATAAAGTTAAGAAGGGGATAGGTTGTGGGAGATCCGGGAGAGGTTGGAGGGAAGAAATGAGGAGTGGATGTGGTTGTATTTTATTATACACATTATTAAATTCTCAAGGATAAATTTTTATAATAAAGGTTTTTTAGAAGAATAATTTTTGTTTAAATCCTCAATTAACTCTATGAGTTAGGAAGGTTTTTTTCCCCCACGTTTTGATTTTTGAGATGATAATTTAATTGTTTCTCCAGTCTCTCTCCTCCCTCCAAACCCTCCCAGGACATTTACACTTTCTTTCTTCCTTCCACAATGTATTCATGGCTCAAATAGGGTAACAACCTCACCCAACAGCACTCTCCCAGGAAGGAAGATGGCCAGTGCTTGGGAACGAAATTTGAAAGCAAGTGTTTTCTATATTGAGACAATTTATATGAGATTCGGGGGGAAGAAGAGGTGGGACTGGCTTGAAGTTTTCTGATAATGAAATGACCCTGATGACCTCAGGGGAACTATGGGCATGAAAGAGATGGACATGTTCTAAGCAAATGGAGCCTTGACATTCCCAGATAGTGCTAGGACAAATTATCTTTTGTCCAATGTTCAAGCCAGAAAAGCCCTTGGGTAAACATCATCACCTTTTTATTTTACATTTCTTTGTATTTATTATTATTATTATTATTATTATTATTATTATTATTATTATTATTTAAACAGTGAGATTTGCCAGAGCAGTGGTCGGGCCTCTCTCCACCTTTCCTCCTCCTTCCTTACAGAAATGCAAAGTTCTGCAGTGTGGGCTTGTCTTCCCCTCCCCATTTGTCTATATTATTTTTTGTATGTATGTATGTATGTATGTATGTATGTATGTATGTATGTATTATGTATGTATTATGTATGTATTATGTATGTGTGTATGTATGTATGTGTGTGTGGTATACGTTCATTCATGTATTCACCCTTGCATCTCCATAGGGGTTCACATGTGCATGGAGGCCCAGGGTTACAGAGTGCCTTTCACATTCCCGTTCACTTTCTACATTGAGGCAGGGCCTCCTGCACGGTCTGGAGCTCGCTGTGAGCTTGCTCTGACTTTGACTAGGCTCTGAAAATTTCTGTCTCTGCCTCCTGTGCCATGCTAACATACCCACTCTGCCCTTTCATAGGTTCTGGGGATTCAAACTCGGGTCTCCACACTTGTGTGGCAAGCACTCTGCCTGCTGAGCCACCTGCCTCGCTTCTTTCCTCTCTTTCTTAGGATCATCTGAAGGCAGCTGTGTTTCTGGACAGATATCAGGGAAGTATCTTGGGAGAGCTTCTTTTCATTGAGACCAGATCTCTCCCTGCAAAAAGGCCTGGTGTTCTGCTCCACGCAGCCGTCACACTTCCATAGAATGCACAAGAACAGGTCAGAGTCCTTAGAACAAAATGGGACATGAGTGGGCCACACCCTTAGGGTGCTGTCTTTCCACTTTCTGGTCTCCCTTGTGTGATCTTTCCCATGGGCCTTTGCTTGGACAATGGATGAAACCTAAGATTCACTGGGGGAAGCACTTCTTTTTGTTGGGGGTAGGGGATACAAAGGCCAGCTTGAAAGCCCACTTCCTCACTTAAGATAATATCCATGGCTTCGCCTATCCTGCACCATACAGATGACTGAACTCACGGTGTCAGATACTGACTGTATGAGGCCCTGGAACCAAGGTGAATACTAGCATAGGCTGTGCTCACTACTCCAAGTTGTGTCATTGGTGGACAAAGCAGGGTCTTGGGGTTGCAGTGAGGCCAACCTCAGTTGCCTGGGAAATTTGTCATTACATGGGGTACTTGCCAGAGCAATGATGGGCTAAAAGTAGAGCTGGGGACTTAGGAGAGAAACTGGGCAGAGCTGGAGCAAGAAGAGAGTTGTGGGCATCAGGAAAGCCTAGTTTATGGCTAGTTGTACTCTCATCGGTATAGCCCCAGCTGTGGCTACTGTCACCTGGTCTGAGGCTACTACCACCTGATCTGTGCCTACTGCCACCTGGTCTGTAGCTACTGTCACCTGGTCTGTGGCTACTGCCACCTGGTCTGTGGCTACTGCCATCTGGTCTGTGGCTACTACCACCTGGTCTGTGGCTACTGCCACCTGATCTGTGCCTACTGCCACCTGGTCTGTGGCTACTGCCACCTGGTCTGTGGCTACTGCCACCTGATCTGTGGCTACTGCCATCTGATCTGTGCCTACTGCCACCTGATCTGTGCCTACTGCCACCTGGTCTGTGGCTACTGCCACCTGGTCTGTGCCTCCTGCCACCTGGTCTTCCCTTTGGGTTCTCTCCCAGGCATCATAGCGTACTGCTGCCCCTCCCCCTCCTCCTTTGCTTCTTTCTCCCCGCTTTCTCCTCTTTCCCTATTCCTTTTCCTTCCCCTTCCCCTCTTCTTTCTTCTCTGCCACACTCCTTTCCCCCTCCCCTCTTCCTCCTTTTCTTCCTCTTCCTCTGTCTCCTCTTCCTCTTCTCTCTCCTCCCCTCATCCCTTCACCTTCCTCAGGTGAGGCTCTTACACTTGCGTGCAGTTAAACGATCTCAGCCACCATGACAGGTCATCACACTAGTAATGTCTCACCAGTGAGACGCTGAACCTTAGGGAGGGCTAGTGACTTTCCTGTGCTCATTAGCCAGCAGGCTTCCCATTTGAAAATCATTCTGCGGCCATGGCTCTGTTGCTTCAGGTGGATGGAGTACTTTCTCTTGAATTTCCCACGCTTTGGTCTCTGCATCTAACAAACCAGTGGTCAGACATATTTGAATCTTATGGCAAAGATCCAAGGACCTGACCCAGAGGCCTTGGGATCGTGCTCTGCATCTCTCTTTGGGTTCCTTCATCCTCTCCTGCTTCAGTTTACTAGTCTGTGGAGGAGAGCTAACAGTATAGCTCTGGGATGGAGTCCCCAGGCATAAATGCTGGGAGAGTTTTGCCTGGCACATAGGGAATACTGCATACATTACCAATACCTCCGTATGCTCGAGAGCTGGTCTCCAAACCCCCATCTTTACCACCAGATGTATTCTGTTTTAAATGTATGTGACAGTGCTCTCTCTGTTTGTGGGAGATGGGATGCAGTGCCCGTGTGCAGGCACCGAGGCCATAGCAGGATGTCAGGTGTCCTGAGTCATTACACTCTGCTCCATTCCCTCGAGTCAAGGTCTCTACTGAACCCTGTAGAGTTAGGCTGTCGAGCAAGCCCCCGTGAGCCTTCTGTCTCTACCTGCTCAGCACTGTGGTTACAGGAGCACATAATCATACATGGCTTTTTACATGGGCTCTGTGGATTTGAACTCAGATCTTTGTACTTGCTCAACAAACATTCTTACCCACTGAATAGCCTTTTCAGCCCCAGATGTCTTCTGTGCTCCTCTCCCAGTCGTCCTCTTTTTACTCGGACCCTGTTCCTGCTTGTTTATGATTGTCTGTCTTAGTTTTCCACAGCCCTGGGTTCTTGTCTAGCAAGTGCAGTGTCTCCTTGGATGTCAGGAGACTTTGCTAGAAAACAGTGTCTTCCTTCGAGTAGCCAAGCTGAAGTAGATCAAGGGCCTCAGAAGCGCCTGGGGAACTCTGCAAGTCTTCATCTCAAGAGTGAATCATGGCTTTTATTTTCTTCTCAAGGATGTGAGCAGTGTGAGTACCTGCTTTGAATTAATCCAGATGAACAGTCCAAAAAAAAAAAAAAAATCTCTGGACTGCTGTGTCAGCACTTCCAATTCATGCCCGAGGGCTTTTCCTTCCTTCTCTGTGAATCTGAAGGTATGTCAAATAGCTTTTTGGATTAAATTTAGTTATTTTGAGTTTAAATACAAGGAGAACTTGGGGAGGGCTGTGGTTGATGTTCCTGCTGCCGACCTGGACTTCTCCACCTCCCCTAAGCAGGGTCTCCGAAAGCAGGTCTTAGCCTGGACAGGCAGTGCTGGGTGAGATTTCACAGTGTGTAACCAGGACCTAGTACAATGGTAGATATAACCAGTCTGGGTGTCATTTGTCCTTGTGGCCTTGGATCAGGACTACAGTGGTCCTGCTGGGCAGTGTGTGCCTTCAGGGTCTGAGCTCTCTCCTGCCCATGGTAAATGACTGGGGAATAGTTACTGAGAGAACAGAGATGGAAATAAAGTGACTTCTGGTCCCATTTTCACTGCTCGAGAAAGGTGCTGTCTCCATTCAAATGTCCTGTGCCCACATACAGGGTGATGATGGCCAAGGCTGGAGTCTCAGGAGCATCGACTCTTCCAGGGAAACACATACTTAGGAAAGGGGTGGCTCCAAGACTCTCTGTGGCTGTTTCAACTCTGCCACCTTCCCAGATAGGTGGCACTTGGCCTGTCTCCACAGCATTTAACCCCATGGAGGATATTGTAGAGATTACAAGGAAGGATGAAGATGTAGCCAGTGAAGGATTATAGGCTCTTCCTCCTATGCCTATGCCACACCTTTGGCTTGGTCCCATCTTTTGAGACGGCGACTCTGGTAGAATCCAGCCCATTTCTCTAGGTGCACAATGATGCCTAGGTCCCGGTACCTATTCCAGGAAGGAGGCTCTTCCTCCTCCTCATGACTGAAGCACCCACCTTGCGGAGCCGCAGATCTGAAATGAGTTTTCTTTGCTAGAATCCTTCTATTTTATCTTAAATAAAAGATCTTTTATGAAACAAATATAGGAAAGTTATATAATACAGAAGGAAAAGTGGGGAAAAATGAAATTATTTATGATCCTACCACCAAGAGGAAACAAGTTAACAATTTGATTATATCTTTTTAGCTTTTTTGCTCTCCTGCTTTTATAATACAAAATGCTTCTGCACAAAAGATATGTTTTGAAATAAAGCCCCTCAGCTAGCTTTTCACTCGATGACATTGTACCCTCTCCATTTGCCTGCCTTTGTGGAAGGATGTTCTCCTTCAACTGGATTTTTTTTTTTTGGAATACTGCAATATAGTCCATTAAATGAAGGCAAAAAACAAAACTAAACTAAACAAAAACAACCCCCCCCAAAAAAACCCTAAACATAGCTAGCTCACTGGTGCTGGAGGCCATCTCTGGTTTTCCCAGGATGTAGAGAACATGATGACGGACATCCTGATCCACCATCACTGAGAACATCTTGTCCCCCTTCACTCAGTTCCTTGAAGAGGAACTTCTGTGGAAAAGGTCCCTTCTGCTCCTGCCAAATTGCCCTCTAGAAAAGCCAATCCACACCTCTTTATCTCCACCTGATCTGACTGCTTCTCCCATCTGCCGTCCGCCAATGTCCCATGTGGGCACCCTTTCATAGAATAGTCTATGCAATGTTCCATGCCTGTGTGTCTCTCCATGGCATTGTTCTTTTACTGTGTGTGTGTGTGTGTGTGTGTGTGTGTGTGTGTGTGTGTGTGTGTGTGTCTGTGTGTGTGTCTGTGTGTGTGTGTGTGTGTCTGTGTCTGTCTGTCTGTCTGTCTGTCTGCTGCAACATGCTTGATATGGTCAGAGGACAGCCTTGGATGTCTGTCTGTCTTCATCTTCTGCCTTGCTTGAGATGGTGTCTCCTGGTTGTTTGCCACTGTTCACACCAGGCTAGATAGCCCACAGGCTTCTAGAAATTCCCATGTCTCCACCTCCAATTTCATCCTGGGAACACTAGGGTTATGGAGTCAGGCTACTGTGCCTGACTTTTACTTTCTGAGGGTTCAAACTTGGATCTTTAAATCTGGGTACCTAGTGAGCCATCTCCTGAACTCTTTTTTCACACCTGTGATCTGAGATGACATCATCTGTCTCTAATCGACATCCTTGTTTACTGTGCCTTTGCTCAGTAGGTGGCACACTCTGTGGGTGCAGGGATCCTTCTTGCTGGGGTCACTGGTGCCCTGCACCCCCCTCCCACCTTAGATGTTCCAGAATGTCTTACTCTTCTGGTGAGAAGGGAATGAATATCTATTTGCATCATCAGAGACACTCATTATTATCATGCCCTAAAAAGCCATTAATTCTGAGGCATAGTGGCACATGCCTATAGCCTGGCACTCTTGGGGTAGAAGCAGGATGGTTGTGAGTTCAGTGCTGGCTTGAGTAACTTAGGAGAGTCAAAGCCAGCTTGAGCAGCGTGGTGAGATCCTGTCAAGTCTAAGCCCTATGATGTATGTCACTAATGGCATGATTGCCTAACATGTACAAGAACACAGGTTCACAAGTTCAGGTTCTAAAAAAGGATGTCAATCAAAATGTAATCTGTGACTGGCCACAGAATGGAAATGAGCAACCCTCAGCTAGTTACATAATTGAGGTGTGAGGTCCTTTCCCAGCGACTATCCAAGGATGTAATTATTATAGTTTCTTATAGCTTATAATCATTGTTCTCAGCCTATGGGTCGTGACCCTCATGGGGGGGGGTAGGTGGAGGTTGCCAAATGACCCTTTCTCAGGGGCCACATGTCAGATATCCTGCATATCAGATTGTTACACTATTATTCATAACAGTAGCAAAATTATGAAGTAGCAACAAAAATAATATTCTGGTTGGGGGTCACCACAACATGAGGAACTGTATTAAAGGGTCACAGCATTAGGAAGGTTGAGAACCACTGGCTTAAAATCTTTTCCCTTTTTTGAAAGGCTGAGACAGCAGGTGTATAAAGCAGGTCATGCCTCCACTTCTGACTGGCAGCTGATAATCTGCCGAGGCCTTGAGAGGAGATAGTCCCTAGTTAAAGCTGTGTGCGAAGGAAGAATAGCTAGCCCAGTGCAAAGCCTCTTATACTGCGGGTCACAACCCTTCATGGGCTAAGTGAGTGAGTACGGAGGCAATGGAAAACTTAGCCCAGTAAAAGGTGTGCAAAGGCTCCATAAACCAATCAGGAATCCAAAACCAAATACCTAATAAATTGAGGGAGGTTGGGCCGTGTTTTCCCAGGTGGCATTGCATAGCTTTACCACAGCCTTGGCTCTGAACACATAGCTCACACAATCTGCCTTGTGCAAGTTCCACATAATGCCAATGAATACTGCCTCAAACAGTATTCAACTTCAGTTTGGGACTATTGCAGGTTACAAACTGCAGTGTTTTTACCGCATGTACCAAGTTTTCAGTTATACAGAGCAAAATGGTTTAATTACAGAAGACAGAGGCTTTAATATTTGCCTTCCATTATTTCTCAGCACACAAGAAGTAAATTATTATATCTTTGGATTATATTGCCTAAGACAGATAAGAACTTCCATCTTATTAATGTGAAAATTTGTCTTAATCTTTGATCAGGTAAAAATAATGCCTAACAAAGAATTTCTTTCAAAGAAATTTCTTTATGAGGCTTACCACCAGTGAATGTCTGATTTGCATACTAACTTTATATACCTGTTTAGCTTGTGTCCCATGAGGATTTATCAATGAAGTGGGGAGGGGTTGCTTGTGGAAGTGTTTAAGGAGCCCAGGGCTAGCCTGGGTATGTGAGCAGCTCTCCAGTGCTTAGTGCCTGAGTCTTGTGTATGCCTGGGCACTTGGTAGATTGCATCCTATTGTCATAGCAGGATGGTCTGGGTAGGTGGGTCCCAGGTGAGAGAAGTTTCACAGTTCTTTGTGTGTTGACTCTGAAGCACAAAGGTCACAGTCTTGCAGATCCAGTTCTTACCCATGAGTCAGGAAGTGCCAGCTATGGCTCTGCACCTGGGGCACAGCTGAGGTCACTGCCAGAGTTGGGCCTGAGGGCTCTGAATCTGCTCTCTTATGTGTAAGGATTTTGTCAGTAACTCGAAGGCAGGTTTATCACATTTATAAATGACATAAAAACCAGGGTGAAAGACTAATATGTCAGATAATAAAATCAAGATTTCTAAAATTCCTGACAGGAGTGATCGGCCTCTGACTAGCATGATAAATTCTGACAAGATTACACTTGAAGTGTGTAGCATGCTTGGGGAGAGCTACCAGTGCCTCTGCCATGGAAGAAGCTCCTGCAGTTTGAGAACTTAGGAAAGTCTGAGGTCTTTCCAGATGTTAATGTTAAATTAATTAGGCCCTAAATGTGATCAACAGCTGCTCCACTGCCCTGAGCTGTTTCTGTCTCCCCTTTTACTGGAGGGGCAGCCTCCTTCTCCCATCCCATCCCTTTCTTTCATCCGCCCTCACCCTGTAAGGGCGCCAGTCACAGCTGGCCTCTTCCTTTCTAGCTTTCTCTGACCTGCTCCACAGACTCACTTTGTTGTCCTTCCAAGCGTCTGGGTAGTCCTCTCTCCCTACCTCAGGCTTGTCATACTCTGTGGCCAGGGCTTAGTGGTCTGTCTTGCTGTTCCAATACAGGGCTCTTGGAGGACCGGGACTGGATCTGCCTTATCAGGTGTTCTACTCTGAGTAGAGACATCAGGACTGGCACAGGGGACAAGTTGGTTGGTGCCATGACTCTTCTTAGATCTGGGAGCAATGACGAGGGAGTGTGGTTCAGAATGGCAACAAACACGAGGGGAGGGCTGTGGGCAGGGTGCTGAAGCGGCTGTGTGAACTCCTCTGAAGGGCTTCTGGGCAGCTCAGCAGGCATCAGGGAGAAGGGACACATTGTTTCTTGAATGAAAGGGCTTGAGAATAATTGGAGTATCTGTGAACCACCACCTGCCAGCCTCCAGTGTGGAAGTCGGGAGAGGGCTCTGAAAACAGAAGTGTGGAGTTGAGAGACAGTAAGAAAAGCAGTGTGCATGCACCCATCACTGTCTCTCCAGAGCTCCCCCAGTTTTTATAACCTCTCTTCCGCTAGGCTAGGTCCTCTACTGTCTCATCGAGGCAGAGGGCACTGAGGCCTCTGCAAAGCCTGTGAGGGAGCTGTCCTCAGGAAGGTTCTCTAAGGCTGTGATCGGCTCTCTGCTTTAGCAGCTCTCCAGAGTCTGGGTGGAGAGACCTTTTAGTTCCTGGCCTTTGTAGACTTTGTGTCTGTTGGTGGAGGAGTCCTTGTCTGCTCCCTCTATTCATGTTTTTGTGTCAACAGCTGACCTCTCCACTGACTCACCTTAAAAATAGCACCAGTCAAACTGATAGCGGCCATACTTCTTGAGGAAGGATGATGATGGAAGGGCTTGCCCGATCAGAAGTTAGATGGCCTGGTTTGAGTCATTGCCACCACTTGCTGGCGATGTGGTCACAGTCCAAACACAGCCTCCCTGACCTGAAATGGAGTTAGTTTCCAGTTTCATAAGGTACTTCTCATAGGCACCTTCTTAACAAAAGATGGCTTCTTTGGGGAATCTCAGTGGGTTTCATGCTTGTTAGAACTCTGTTGTCCAGCCAAGGGTGTAGCAGCTCAGTTGGTACAGGGCTTGCTTAGCACACACAAAGTCCTAGGTTTAATCCCCAACACCACATAAAGAGGCATGGTAGCATATACCTTCAATCCTAGTACCTCGAAGGCAGATCAGACAAGAGGATCAGACATCCACGGTCATCCCTGATTATGTGGGGAGTTTGACTGACTCGCCATCTCTGTGTCGTGTATGTTGCCTACCAAACTTTGCCTAACCGTAAGATTTTGGATCAGAGAGAAAGGAGGGGCTCAGGTCAACAAGCTCTCTGGGCCTCATGCCTATGCGGGAGGATTCTTAGAGTCTTTGTCACTGTTTCCAGCTGTTATGGAGGTACTGGTGTGCATGTGTATAAATACACATGTGTGTACTCATATGTGCACACAAGAGTGTACCAAGGTGTAACTCATATTTCCTGGTTTTCTTCCATAACCAGAAATGATAGCAGAGCATTTATTGAGACATCCCCATGAACATATGTGAGTTTTCTTTGTTAAACATCAGAGTGATACGAGCCGTTCACACAGACCTAGCTGGTCCTCAGAGAACACAGAGGATGACACCCTTGCCCTCACAGAGGTCCTCTTCTAACCTTGTGAGAAAGGCATTTACACAGATGTGCACAGTTAACCCACAGTGCAGCGAATGTCAGCACATGGTCAGAGACATTGGAAGGGAGAGGGAGAGGGAGGGCTGGTATGGGCAAGGAGTGTGCCAATTTAATACAGGATGTCAAAGCAAACCTGGCAGATCAATACTGTTTTCCTGGAGCACTGAAGAAGTGAAGTGCAAACTGGACAGGGATCCGGTGGTGAGGAAAGCATTGCAGGTACATTCCAGGTGGGAGGAGCAATAAGGGAAAGTTCCTGACAGAGGACCCTGACACGCAAGACAGAATTCTAGGAGGCTGTGTGGCTGGAGTCTGAGAACAGTGGCAGTTTCTAGTGACTGGACGGGAGAACTCAGGTCCTGGACCTATCCATATCCTCCTATGCTTCCAATTCTCACTATCAAGTCCTTGGAAGCAAGGACCGCTGTCCCAGCTGAGAGGGAGATGGATCCTAGACACTGGGATTGGACAGGAAGCAGACCATCCCTTAGATCTAGAAAGGATTTGTTTGGTGGTTTTTTTTTTTTTGTGTTTGTTGTGGTGTTGCCTTTGACTCGGCAAGACCTGCATTATATTTCCCATTTCTAGTCTTACGATTGAAACCAAGACTGTGGGGACTCTTTATGGTCGCAGCAGCATACTTATACGATCGTTTTGAAGTCTGTGCCTTCTCCTTAGACTAGAGGTTCTTCGGGATCTCAGTGCCTGGCACGACCTTCAGGCCCAATAGATGTTTGCTGAACTCTGCATCCGTTCAGAAGTTGAGCCTCTGATAGAGGGAAAGAGAAGGCCCTTCGTCTCCCTTTCTAGTCTTGCTGTGTAATGTTCATGAAGATGGAAGGACATACTTCTATATCGGGCTAAATGCTGACTGCTGGCAAAGCTCACAACAGATGGGACCTCCCTCAGAAGGGAAGCAGCCATTATGCAGAAAGATTTATAGGCAGAACTCAACACACACACACACACACACACACACACACACACACACACACGCACACACACTGCACACACACATGATTTCTGATGGCTACTGTATATTTCTTCTTTGAAAGGTAGGAGATCCATTGTTACTGGTGCATTAAGAACGGAAATAAATGAGGCAAAGATCAAGTCAAAGAGAAAATTCCAATAAAGGAAGATAAAGAAAGTTAAGAGACTAAAGAGGCATGCCTCATTGGCCTCTTTGGTTACAGGAGACTCTGTAAGGAGGCTCCTTGGCAGGGTGTGCCACCCTGGCTGTCCTGGATTGGGAACCCCAGGTTAATTGTCCAGGGTAAGGCAGGGGAAGGGGGAATCTGAATAGCAGCCAGCTACTCCAGGCGTCCTGCCCTGCTGTTCTCCATCCCTGGAACCTATCAAATGGTGCAGTGCACAGTCCACCCAAACGGGGAGACCCTTTCATGGAGACACTGGGGTTTACAGAGGCTGCTGTCACCTCTACATCATGTCACACCTAGTGCCCAGGTTGACAGCAAAGCCAATTCTTCTGGGTCTCTCATGTTCACCACAGAGCTGACGGGTTATTGTCAGCAGTGCTGTATAAGGTCAGTCCCATCAGGAAGTAGTTTTCTTCCCATTTCTGTCATTTTAAAGTTTTCTTGCTTCTTCCAAAATGCTCCTTTAAGAGATATAAAACTTGAACCCACTTTCCCTCTCAGTCTGTGTCTGTCTCCGCCTTCTTCTTCTTTTTTTTCTTCTTCTTAAAGCAGTTTATTCAGGAACCTTGAACATTCTTCTGACCCATGAACAAAACTTCTGACTAACTTCTGACTATCTTCTGACCTGCCTTCTTCTTAATAGTGGAGCCCATGTGCTATTAGAGGCTCGGGCTCTGGAGTCTGAGAACCTCCATTTGACCATCCGTAAAATGGGCTTAATATTAATCCCCAGTTCATAGCAGTTGAGAGACTGAAAAGGCATATGGATTTGAAGTATCCAGAATACTGTGTGATATTTAGATAGAAACTGTTACAAATAATATTGTTTTGATACCTTATTAGTATAGGAAGCAAGAGAGCCCCTCAGGTCTCAGAGTTGTTAGCAAACAACTTGGGGATACACTGGGGAGGTCAGGATGTTTATTCTGAGTAGACAGGGAGAAAGCCCTCACTTGAGGCCAGGTTACTGTGGGTTCCCAAGTAGGGCAGGTCCAAGAAACTCGCTAGCTTTTTAACAAGGTTCACGAAAACACTTATGTGTTACATCCCCTACCTGCCTGAGATGTTTCCCTCAAGGGGTCCAGGCTCACCGACAGAGCTGAGTCCTGGATCACTGTAGTAGGACTCACAAAGTATCTGCAGGCTTCTCCTTCACTGTCTCCATTACATAAAAATTTTCCATGCAAGTAATTGCAGAATGGGGTAACAAGGAGATAATAGGGGGAGGTAATTGTGGATAAATCAGCTTGATTACACTCTTTGCCCAAACTTGATTACCTAAATTTGAAATGCTGTACAAAAATCTTAGAAGCCAATTAAGACCTTCCAATAAGGACTGCGGATTCTGGGGAAATCTCTCCTAAGTCCAGCAGGTCTGGCAACAAGTGGGGAATGGTGAGAACAAAGCTGCTGCTTCTGAGCCTTGTACTTCCTCCAGGTAAGCAAATGAGTGATGCCATGGTGCTTACAGCAAGGTGATTACATGTCCAGACGGGAAGGTGACTCCTCCATGGACTTGGCATGTAGTATGTTAGATGTCCCTCTGGTGTTTCACACTGGGTTTTACTGGGTTCCACACATGGGTAGGAATACCATGTTCCTGTTTTGGGACTCATTTTGCAAGTCTAATAGGAAACCTTTGGGTCCACAGCTACAGGCCCAAAGATAGTTGCAGATCCAATCCAAGAAGACAGTGGGAACTTTGAGATTCCTAAAGGACCCCCTTGTAAGCTTTAATTTTTCAAAGCCTACTTTTAATGATTTTTTTTTTTAAATTCCTTAACCTCCCTTCTAGCCTACCACCCACCAGAGTTAGCGGAAAAGAAAGGTTACGTACGGGGGAAGTGGACCTGTTTAGAAATTGTTCTTTGGAGCAAATCCTATCTGCTCTGTCAGGAAACCAGCAGTTCAATAGCGGGAGCCTGATCCACTGGCCAACAGTCCAGTTCAGTAGTGTTGGGATAACAGCAGGGGTGGCAGCACTTAGCAGGAACAGCAAGCCCTCAGCCAAATCAGGAGGGACCAGGACCAACAGGAGTTGGAGAAGTTCTCTGCTGTGTGTCTCTTAGCAAAGTGAAGATCAGTGAAGATGTGAGACCAAGAAGTGTTGCACAGCTAGCTCTACAAGCAAGTCCCTCCCATAGTCCGTCGAGTCCTATGTACACTCCCTCCAAATATCACGTGTCCTCCACGGGCCTTGCCTCACCATGTGTCTTGCCTTAATGTGAGTCTGTATCAGCTGACATCATCACTCTGCCAATCAGCCCGAGTCTGAAGAAGCAGAGCAAAGAGGCAGCATACACCAGAAGTCCTTTGGTGCGTTTCTCTCTGGAGTCATGACAAATGGAGCTCAACCACGCAATGTAAGGTGGACTCATACTTATGTGTACTTAGCAAAGAACCTTTCATCATGTATCCGTCCAGGTGCTTGCTTTAGCAGAGCATCCTCTAGCCTTTCACCAGTGTCAGCTTCAGTGAAACATTCCTTTCATGGGTTTGCCTTAGCAATCCATCCTTTCCCTTGTGTCCACTTCAGGAAAACACTCCTTCATGTGTTTGCCCCAGCAAACACCATCCAACACAAGTGACTTTCCAAAGAACCCTTAAGTTTTTACTTCATGCCCTGTGAATAGAGAACCTGGAGATGCATAGGAACCATCCCCGGAAGTCAGGGTTCCCCAGAGCAGAGGCGGTCTGCATGGAATAAAAGTCAGGTCCCTAGATAGCCCATGGGGTTGGTGCTATTCATGAGAGCCTGGAAGGAGAGAGGTAGAGCCAGGAAAGAGTAAATGAACAGAGCGAGGCGCAAAGAACCTGAGGATCCTAAGGAGGTTGGTATCCACACTGGCCCCTACGAGTGGGACCCTAGCTCAAGAAGTGACTCCATGTTTATTATGTATTGGCACATGGGTGAGCATCCTCATACACCAAACTAGGGAAAGAGTAAGTGAAGGACAGACAACAGCCATTCTCACTCAACGCGCCCCCTGTGGGCAGATTGTTGTACCTACTGGAACTCTTTTTACAGATGATAAACCAAGACACACAGGAGTCAAATGATTTGACCAAGGGCCAGCCCAAGGAGGTGGATCTCAGAGCCCAGGCTTTGCCCTTAATATGTTGTTATATTTCAAGTGAGTGTATAGGTTTCTAAGTACTATAATGTCCACTTCACCCATCCAAGAATAACAGCATGGACAGGTGGGTGACTTTCAAGCGGAAACAAGGTAGCCACTGGGTTAGTCAGGGCAAGTTGGCTACCCGAGCTTGGGTCTGCATCCTCATATTGCCTGGGAGTTCTGGTCACCCTATTGTGTCCCCCATGGTTTCAAGCTGTTACATTCAGCCCATGCATTGCCTCCTCTGCTCTTCAACTACGTTTCTAAAAGTCCAGTTTGCTTTCCTTAATTGAATGCCCTAGGCAGGTCAATAAGCCTCTTTGAAGCCTCAGTTTTTCTCTCTGGAAAATGGAGATAACTGCCCAGTTTTTACTTGTGAGGAAAGGCTGAGGTAAGCTGTCAGGGGTGCCTGGCAGAGTCAGCAGATGATCATCTGAGGCCCGACTCCCGTTGCCCCCTCTTACACTTTTCTTCCTTCTAGATGTCTCTGCTGGATCTCACTTACTGTAGGAATAAAGAGGAGTCTGAACTGACTAACTTGTCAAACCTGGTTCTGGGAGCTCAATGGGCCACTGTTCCTTACCTGGGACAGGGGAGGTCACTTGCCGAGTGAGCAGCCCTCACAACCAGGAAGTGCTCGTGCTCAGCTAGCTTTATGCTCTTGGTTCCATCTGGGACTCCAGGCTAGAGTGGTGTGGCCCACATCCAGGGTGAGCCTTTCTTCTCCAGATAAACTTTCCTGGAAACACCTTCAGAGACTGGCCCAGAAGTGTTTCCCTGGTGGCGTTTCCCTGTCAGGTTGAAAAACAGGATAAACTACCACAGAAGCCCACCTGCCTGCCTCTAGCCACACTCCATATGAGAGCAGGTCCCCAACTCAAGTGGAGCAGACAGTACAGTGTACAGTAGGGCCGCTGCTTCTGTTGAGGTAGAGGGGTAAAGATCCAAGGTAACCAGACCAGATCCTTTAACAAAAGCCAGAAGTTCAGGTTTTGATGTAAACACTCCCAGTTTTTAGATATTGGCCATGAATTGAATTTTTTATAACACTAAGAAGACTAAACCCAATAGAGCATCAGGCTGTATCCAGGCTGCTAGCCAGCAGCCTCCAACTTAAAGCTCATGTGGCAGAAAGCTGCTTCTTTATGGAGAGAGCTGTCATGGACTTGTTTCTTCTTTTCTTTTCTTTTCTTTTTTTATTAGATTTTTCTTTATTTACATTTCAAATGTTCTCCCCTTTCCTGGTTTCCCCTCTGAAACCCCCCCTATTTTCTCCCCCTCCCCCTGCTCACCAGCCCACCCTCTCCCACTTCCTGGCCCTGGCATTCCCCTACACTGGGGCATAGAGCCTTCACAGGACCAAGGGCCTCTCCTCCCAATGATGACTGACAAGGCCATCTTCTGCTACATATGCAGCTGGAGCCATGAGTCCCACCATGTGTACTCTTTGGTTGGTGGTTTAGTCCCTGGGAGCTCTGAGGGTACTGATTGGTTCATATTGTTGTTCCTCCTATGGGACTACAAACCCTTCAGCTCCTTGGGTCCTTTCTCTAGCTCCTTCATTGGGGACCCTGTGCTCAGTCCAATGGATGGCCGTAAGCATCCACTTCTGTATTTGTCAGGCACTGGCAGAGTCTCTCAGGAGAGAGCTATATCAGGCTTCTGTCAGCCAGCACTTCCCAGCATCTACAATAGCGTCTGGATTTGATAGTTGAATATGGGAAGGATTCCCAGGTGGAGCAATCTCTCTCTGGATTGTCCTTCCTTCAGTCTCTGCTCCACAGTTAGTCTCTGCAAATCCTTCCATGGGTATTTTGTTCCCCCTTTTAAGAAGGAATGAAGTATCCACACTTTAGTCTTCCTTCTTCTTAAGTTTCTCTGGGTTGCTTGGCTGCTCCTTCAGGGCATCCACACAGATACCAAGTCCTGGGAGAAACTCTCATGTGAAGGTCAGAAGTCCATGTCAGGTCTTTTCTTCAGTGGTTCTCCACATTGTATTTTGAGACAGTGTCTCTCACTATTCTTGAAACTCACTGATTTTGTCTAAACTGGTTGGGCAGTGAGCCCTGGGGATCCTCCTCTCTCTGCCTCCCTGCCTCTGGATTTTAAGCTTGGTTAACCATGCTCATCGTTTTTTTTGGTATGGGTTCTAGAGGTCAAATCCAGATCCCTATCCCTACACAGCAGCACTTTCCTAGGCAGAACCTGGGTTGTTTAGGGTGACTAATTTTATACTTGGCCCTGCATCTTTCTGGTTCCAGTCTTCCCTTCTGGTCTTCTATTCCTGCCATCTTTCTCCTTTTTGGTTTTTCTTTTCCTTTTTTAAAAATTTCTCTTTGAATTATCATATCATACTGAAATGCAATTGGAACCAAATACTTCCCAAGAGCAAGCTGTTGCTTTGACAGATATAAACACTTTTGGTAGTACCTCAGTGGGCCTGAGCAAAACCATTCTATGAAACATTGTTGAACAGGTCTTACAGCACATCCTGTGACTCCAGCACTTGGAGGTAGAAACACGAGGGTCAGAGGTTCAAAGTCATCCTTCATACATACCATGCTTGAAGTCACCTTTGGACATATGGTTCCTGTCTTGTAAAAAAGAAAGAAAGGAAGAAAGAAAGAAAGAAAGAAAGAAAGAAAGAAAGAAAGAAAGA
>JADRCD010191938.1:0-16050 GCA_019843815.1 Montemys delectorum
AAGTTTTTTATGTCCAAAGTTAAAACTTTTATCCAAAGTGATATGTGGAACAGAAATATCAAAATAAGTTGTCTTTGGTGTTTCCACCCTACCTTGCAACTTAATAAATCCCTTATATTGACTGTAGTCCATACAAGCTGAGAGTGTGGAAAGTTCTACATCTGTTAACCTTTCTGATTTGGAAAGGTGTGGGGCTGGAGAGATGGCTCAGTGGTTAAGAGTACAGACTGCTCTTCCAGAGGTCCTGAGTTCAATTCCCAGCAACCACATGGTGTTTCACCACCATTTATGATGGGATCAGATGGCCTCTCTTCTGGTGTGTCTGAAGACAGCAACAGTATACTCACATAAAATAAATAAATCTTTAAAAAAAAAAAAAAAGAAAAGTGCAACTCTTCCCTTTTCTATCTCTTTTAGATGCTTGCCAGAACTTAGGTATAATTTATTTATTTATTTATTTATTTATTTATTTATTGTTTATTGTTTATTTGTTTGTTTTGGTCTTTTGTGACAGGGTTTCTCTGTGTAGCCCTGGCTGTCCTGGAACTCAATCAGTAGACCATGCTGGCCTTGAACTCAGATATCTTCCTGTCTCTGCCTCTCAAATGCTAGGATTAATGCTGTGTACCACTACTTGGCTTGTTTGCTTATTTATTTATTTATTTATTTATTTATTTATTTATTTATTCATTCATTCATTCATTTATCTATTTACTTATCTGTCTATTGATTGGTTGGTTAATTGATTTTTTACATTTTTTATTCTTCTCTCTTAAATTACATCCTGACTAGTTTTCTCTCTTTCTGCTCCCCTCAGCCTGCCCCCTTCCCTCTCCCCCTAATCCATCGCCCCTTCCATCAGAAAATATGGCCTTCCAGGGACATCAGCCAAACACAGCATAATAAGCTACAATAAGACCAGGCACATATTATCACATCAAGGATGGACAAGGCAACTGAGTAGGGAGAAAAGGGTCCCCCATTACCACTGTTGGGGTTTCCACAAGAACACCAAGCTACTCCACCATAACATATATGCAGTATCTAGGTCAGACTCCTGCAGGTTCCCTGACCTCTCAAGTTCCTCAGAGAAGGGTAGTCTTCCTTGGGTACCACCCCACCTAGGGTCATATGGTCCCAGCAGGACTAGGCACATCCTCTCCCATGGAGGCTCAACAAGGCAGTCCAGGCAGAGGGCAGGGAATCCAATGTCAGGGAACAGAGACTGAGAGAGCCCCTGTTCCACTTGTTAGAGGACCCACATGAAGACCAAGCTGCATATTTACTATGAATGTGTAGGGGATCTAGTTACAGCTCCTGCCTGCCACTTGGTTGGTGGCCCAGGCTCTGTGAGCCCCCATGGTCCCAGGTTACTTGACTCTGTAGGTCTTCTTGTGGTGTCCTTGATGCCTCTGGCTTCCTCAATCCTATCTCTCCCCCTTCTTCAGGACTCCTCGAACAGCCTGATGTTTAGCTGTTGGTCTTTGCATCTGGCTTCATCTGTGGCTAGATGAAGCCACTCAGGAGACAGTTATGCTAGGCTTTTGTCTGCAAGCATAGCAGAGTATCATTAATAGTGTCAGGGGTTGGCTCTCTCACATAGGGTGGGTCTCAAGCTGGAGTAGTCATTAGTTGGCTGTTCCCTCAGTATCAGTTCCATCTTTATCCTGCATATTTTGTAGGCAAGACAAATTTTGGGTTGAAGGTTTTGTGGGTGGGTTGATGTCCCCCTCCCTCTCTGAGAAGTCCTGCCTGACTACAGGACAAGCCCACTTTAGTCTCTATATCTCCCTCTGGTAGGAGTCACAGCTAGGGTCACCCCTATAGACTCCCCTATCCTCCCCTATCCCAGGCCTGTAGCTAGTTACCAGATTGCACCCCCTGCCCCCACCGATTTCCATTCTCACTCCCAGCCCCCTCCTGCCTGCCCTCTCCACAAATCTGAGCAACATCCCTGTTCCCCTCGTCACCCCTTCTCCTACCCAGTTCCCTCCCTCCATCCACTTCCAATGATGATTTAAATTTTTCCTTCTAAGTGTGATTTGTATATCCTCTCTTGAGATCTCTTTATTACCTAGTTTCTTTGGGTCTGTGGATTGTAGCATGGTTGAACTGCACTTTGTGGCTGATGTCTACTTATAAATGAGTATATATCATATGTGGCTTTCTGGCTCTGGGTTACCTCACTCAGAATGATATTTTCGAGTTCCATACATTTGCCTGCAAAATTCCTGATTTGTTTTTAATATCTGAATAGTATTACATTGTGTAGATGTAGCACATTTTCTGTATCCATTCTTCAGTTGAGGGACCTTTGTTTCCAGTTTCTGGTTACTATGAATAAAGGTGCTATGAACATAGTTAATCAAGTGTTGCTGTGGTATAGTGGGATATCTTTTGGGCATATGACCAGGAGTGGTATAACTGGGTCTTAAGGTAGAACTATTCCCCAGTTTTCTGAGAAACTGCCAAAATCCTTGTACAAGTTTGTACTTCTACTATCAGTGGAGATATGAGTGTTCTCCTTGCTCCACATCCTTGCCAGTCTGTGCTGTCACTTGAGTTTTGATCTTAGACATTTTGATGAGTGTAAGGTAGAACCTCAGAGTTGTTTTGATTTGCATTTTCCTGATGACTAAGGACTTTAAACATTTCTTTAAGTGTCTAGTGGCCATTTGAGATTCCTCTGTTGAGAATTCTCTATTTAGCTCTATACCCTGTTTTTTAGTTAGGTTATTTGGTTTGTTTGTGTCTAATTTCTTGAGTTCTTTATGTATCTTGGATAATAGCCCTCTGTTGGACATAGGGTTAGTGAAGATCCTTCCACAATCTGTAGATTGTCATTTTTGTCTGATTGATGGTGTCTTTGCCTTATAGAAGCTTTTAAGTTTCATGAGCTCCCATTTATTAATTGTTGATCATAGAGCCTGAGCCATTGGTGCTCTGTTCAGGAAGTTGTCTTCTGTACCAATGCATTCAAGACTCTTCCCCTCTTTCTTTTCTATTAGATTAGGTAGGATGGAAGTTGGGCAAAAAAGTGGCAGGACAATGAAGCTGGAGGTAGGAGAGGACAGTACACCACTCTGGACAGCAGCTGGGAATGTTCCAGAGGACTCTGAAGGGAGGGAAATGGGTGCAGAGGTGGAATCTAACCTGTATATTTACTACTGGCCCTCTGCACTTCTCTCCTGTCTCCCCCTATACCTAACCCTGTCACCCTTTTCCCTTCCCCCTCTCCCTCTGACTTCCATGATTATTTTCTAAGTGGGACTGAAGAATCCACACTTGGACTTTCCTTCTTGTTAAGCTTCATATGGTCTGTGAGTTTTATCATGGGTCTTCTGAACTCGTTGGCTAATATCCACTTATCAATGAAGATATACCACGTATGTCCATTTGGGTCTGGATTACCTCACTCAGGATGATATTTTCTAGTTTCATCCATTTGCTTGCAAAATTTGTGATGTCCTTGTTTTTAATAACTGAGTAGTATTTCAGTGTGTAAAATGTACCACATTTTCTGTATCCATTCTTTGGTTGAAGGACATCTGGGTTGTTTCTAGCTTCTGATTATTATAAGTAAGATGAAATGTCCTACAGTGGGCAGAGGGAACTTGTAGAGTCCATCTCAAGTAGAAAGACAGGGCATCAAGTGGAGGGATGGAGTTGCCATCACACAGTCAAAAACTCTGACCTGGAATTGGCCCTGTCTTGAAGAACTACAGGGACAAAAATGGAGAAGAGCCTGAGGAAAACGAGATACAGTGACCAGCCCAACTTGGGATCCAGATCAGGGAGAGACTCCAAGGCCTGACACTATTACTGATGCTATGGTGTGTTGACAAACAGGGGCCTATCATGACTGCTCTCTGAAAGGCCCAACAAGCAGCTGAAACAGTCAAATGCAGATATTTACACCCAAACAATGGACAGACCAGGAGAGGGATAAAGTATGTACTGTAAAAAAAAGATTAAAGAATAAGTTTTTTTAAATGAAAGAAAGAAATAACTAAGGCTGCTATGAACATAGTGAAGCATGTGTCCTTGTTATATGTTTGAGCAGCTTTTGGGTATATGTTCAGGAGTGGTATAGCTGGGTCTTCAGGTAATACTATTTCCAATTTTCTGAGGAACTGCCACATTTATTTCCAGAATGGTTGTACCAGTTTGCAATCCCACCACCATTGGAGGGTTCTCCACATCTTCTCCAGCATTTTTTATCACCTGAGTTTTTGATCTTAGCCATTCTGATTGGCATAAGGTGGAATTTCAGGGTCATTTTATTTTGCACTTCCCTGATGACTAAGGATATTGAATATTTCTTTATGTGCTTCTTGGTCATTCAAGATTTCTTAGCTGAGAAATCTCTGTTTTGCTCTATACCCCAAGTTTTTCAACTGGGTCATTTGGTTCTCTGGAGTCTAATTTCTTGAGTTCTTTGTATATTTGTATATTAGCCCTCTGTCAGATGTAGGGTTAGTAAAGATCTTTTCACAATCTGTAAGCTGCCAATTTGTCCTATTAACAGTGTCCTTTGGTTTACAGAAGCTTCTAGGTTTCATGAGGTCCAATTTATCAATTGTTGATTTTAGAGTCTGAGCTATCAGTGTTCTGTTCAGGAAATTTTTCATGTGCCAATGTGTTTGAGGTTATTTCCTATTTTGTCTTCTATTAGATTCAGTGTATCTGGTTTTATGTGGAGGTCCTTGATCCATTTAGATTTGAGCTTTGTACAAGAAGATAAATACGGATCAATTTGCATTCTATTTTTTTAAATGAAGTTTCACTGACATGTGTGGTTCTACCTCCTTTTTTTCAAACTCCTAAGGTCAAATAGTCTTCGTGTCTCAGCCTTCTGAGTGGCTGCCACTACAGGTATATGCCACCATGCCCACAATGTATTACCACTGAGTGCTATTTTTTCCTTCCTCCCACTGTACAAACATAATAACAGCTTCACAAGTTAATCCACTGAATGTTAGTTGATATTTTATTCTTTCATATTCACATCATTCTTTACACGAACAGTAGAGAATCACTAATGAACAGTAATTGCAAACCACAAAAAATTTGTAATAAACAATTAGAAGATGGTGTATTTGACGACTCTGGTTTTCATAATGGGATTCCAACTTCAGGAAAAAAGCCTAATGAGAGGAAAATCTTGGACAAGGATGACTTCCAGTCAATGTTCAAATCACTCTGCTTCCCACTCCTTCCCAAGACCATTTTCATATCATAAATCTCGAGCACCGGATTCTGAGTCTTTTGCCAGATCATTATCCTTTAAAAGGATGGGTGAGAAAACACAATTTTGTATTTAATAAATAATGCCTCCTAGCAATTAATACAGGATATTAGAGTACATAACACTATTTCACCCTTCCTTCACTGAATATTTCCTAAGTTCCAGGCAATGTAGTAGTGTTGGTAATGGTTTTGGTGTTGGAGCCACTAACATATGTATAGATAAGTACATGGTACATTAGTGAAGTGTTGGCAGTGATGGATTTGATGTAGGAACAAGTATCCCAAGATGAGGAAGAGCGGAAAAATATTCCATTTTTTGTAGAGAAAGATATAATTAAATCTGAGCTTTTAAAACAAAGAAAGTAGAAGAATAAGAAGGAGGTAGGAAGCTAGTGAGACCTTCGGTGTAGAAATGGTAGAGCAATAAAAACATTTCTTTGTCTTCCATATAGACCTGCGGTAATGAGTACATGGCTGTGTCAGGCGCTGCTCTTGTGTACAGATTATTATAAAGTTGTATAACTCCACTTTTTGTGGGAACAAAAGATATGCTCAAGTTTTAAAGCCTACTACCTAAGAATATGGTTTCCTTTGGAATTGGGGTCATTAGAGAGGTAATTAGTGTACTAAGTCAAGCAGAGGTTATTATTTATTACTTGAGTTAATTAGCTGAAGGCCATTGTTCGTTATTATTGGGGCCCCATTTAGGGGGGTGATTTGGACACAGATATGCACAAAATGAGACAATAAAGAGACACAGAGAATGCCATGTAAAGCAGATTAGAGTGAAATATTCATGTCAGAGACTATTCGAAATGCTGGCAAACTGCCAGAGTACAGGAAGAGGAAAAAGCCTTCCCTGCAGGCTTGATAGCAAGCACGGCCTACAGACACCTTAGTTTCTATCTTTGGGCCTAAATAACCATGTATAAAAGAGTATATTTCAATTGTTTTTGAGCCATTCAATTAGTGGTTTTTTTAAAAGGGCCTAGGAAGCCGGGCAGTGGTGTTACATGCCTTTAATCCCAGCACTTGGGAGGCAGAGGCAGGCAGATTTCTGAGTTCGAGGCCAGCCTGGTCTAAAGAGTGAGTTCCAGGACAGCTAGGGATATACAGAGAAACCTTGTCTCAAAAAACAAAACAAAAAAAAACCCAAAAAACAAAACAAAAACAAAAACAAAAACAAAAAAAAGGGCTTAGGAGATGAATGCAGACAATATAAAGACTCTCTTAAGATTCTGGAATGTCAACCCCAATTTCAAACACAATGATTCCCCCTTTATGTTTCTGATTTAGGTCCCTTAGTATAAAGAACATCAAAATGAGACTTTAGGTTCCTTAGTAAAGCAACCACGGAAATGGGGCTAGAGAGATGTTCTTGCAGAGGACCTGAGTTCAGTTCCCTGCACCTACTTGGGGCAGCTCATAACTACCTATATCTCATGGGTATTTGAATCCCTCTTCTGGACTCAATGGACAGTGCACTCACATGCACAAACACACATTTAAACTTAACTTAAAAAGTAAGTAAAGAAGAATTGTTGACAGTTGTTGCAATTATAAAAAAAAAAGGAGACCGTGAAAACAACATAGATCTTTAAGATCATAGCAATTGTGTGCTTCAATCACAAAAAACACAAATCCCAACCCTAACCGGAACCCAGAGGATGTAATTATGTAATTATGACAGCTTTAGGGAATGGAAATTTCTATATAATTTGATAAAGGCTTTGATTGAGGTAGTCTCTGCAGTGGTCTGTAGACTTCTCATGTAATGGCTTCTTCCTCCAGCTTACTCTTATCATAATAGCCAAGTGATTGTAGTCGATCTAAATTTCCCTTCATAATGCACTATTCAAAATGAGGAAGAATAGTTTTGACCTAGTATTCCCCAGCAAGACCTTGAGCTTCTCATTTACAGGATGACTCCTAAACCAATCTCTGTGCACTGATTAGGTTAGGGCTGTGTTATGGACTAATTGCAGTGGTAGCATAGGATTTACTTTGATTGGATTGGTCTACATTTCCATTTGTCTTAGCTATGTATGTTAAAAACAAACAAACAGAATTCATCAGCACCAAGCCATAGGAAGTTATTTGCTTGTGAGTCTTTTGGTCAGAAATTTAGCTGGAGTAGCTAAGCCTCTATTGTTTTATGTTGTCTGTGTTCATTTATGTTTTTAGGGTCACCTGAAAAGAAGCTGGCTTGTCCTGCTGCATGGGCATCTCAGTTATTTCCTCTGTGTTCTGTCCAGTGAGTTATCTTGGCCTCATATATGTGTAATTAGTGTTCTGTGAGTGTGAGAATAGAAGCTGTAAGGCTTAACAACTTAGCCTTTGGCTATTGTGGTATAATTTTTATTATATCATTTATTAGGTATAACAATGAAAAGCTGTAAAAACTCTGTAATCATTTAAATTTTATTATTCTTATCATTTCTTTTCTTACAAGTGGTTGAACAGTAACAATTTCAATGAAACCACATTACTCCTAAGCAGAATGTACACTGTGGAGAATGCTGGCTGGAGGACAGTGAAAACTTGAGGTAGGTTTAAGTTGGACTGTCGTAATTGTACCACAGTTTTGGAAAGGAGGTGCATATTTTTTTCAGGCTCAGGTGTCTTACCAATTTTTCTAGAATAACATAGTTAATAAATATGATGATTCCTATTAGTAAACATAACTTGGAATTGATTTACTATGCTTTGCATCTCAACCTACAGAGTGGGTTTAGGAAGGGTTTCTACGCTATTGTGTGTGTGTGGGGGGCATTGCTTTGTAAATCATATTCCTGGGCAATGAGAAGACACTGATGTCTTGTTGTAAAGTACAAAGGAGATTGTTGACTGAGACTAGGCTATAAGGGGTGCTGTAACATCTCTGAGTAATGTTTATAAAAACCCTTCTTGATTTCCCCCAGTGCACACATATCCTGCTCATGTGGGATTTTTCTGTTTTCAGTGTCATACTACCCTCTAAGGGACATTTCTTCCTAATGGCCAAGTTCTTGATTCCCATTTCACTCCTGGTTCCTTGCATCCAATTCTCATTGCTTTGGCTTTATCCTGATTTCTAGTCGTAGCAAGAACATTCCAGTTCATCCAGTGTACATTTGGATCTCAGTCAGGGAAATGGTCACAATCTAATAGGCTGTCTTTCTAGAAGTGTTCGCTGTGCATCCTCCATCTGCTAATGGTCTACAGTGCTCCAGTTCACACAGTGAAGCCTCTGAGCTGGGGCTTCAGTGTCTTGTCCTGTTAAGTATTTACTTCTGCTGCTGGGTTATGCACAAATTATAAAAGAATACAAAGTTTAATTTAGTTATGATGAAAATGATTAATGAGTGAATATGAGTTAGTGAATTCATAATGGATAAATATAACACATGCTTCATCTTCTAGATAGAAAAATTAGGTGACATGGAAAAATTTCTCTAGTGGACAAACCCTCTTCTCTTCATTCAAAGTCCTGGAGCCCAGGGAAGTGTAAGTGGAAAACATGTGTCTGAATTCAGATTCTCTCCTAACAGAGAGGACACCTGAAGCAAGAGGCACAGTTTAAACAGTGGAAATGTTCCCAAAATGGGAAAGGATTAGGCTTTGAGAACTTCACTGGCACACTGAAGCAAGCAGGGGAAAAGGCCTTTCTACCTATTGGAACAGGCAGGGATTAGAGTGGAGGCAGGGACAGGGAAAGGGTGTAAATAGAAAGAACATTGAAGGAAGAGAACAGGGAAGAGGGAATCCCTCCATCTTGAGGGAATTCCCCATAGGATCTCTCAACATGAAGCTTTCAGAATTGTTTCTGAAGGAGTCCTGGCAGTGCCTTCATGAGAACAGCTACTCTACAAGAAGAATTTGAAGCTGTGTTTCTTGCTTAATTCAGCAGATGCTATGACAACCACTCCATTCGAACAACTCACTTTTGCTCCACACTCCATTAAGGGCAGCCCTCACTCACCTCCATTTGGCTAACTACATGCTGTTGGGGAACACGGAGACTATTCGCAGTAAATTGTTCAATTACTATTTGGAGCAGGCCAGCTTTTGCCATCATCTGACAAGCCAATACAAGGGCAGCTCAAAATTGCACACTGTTTAATCTGTAGAGTCCATTAGGACTGTTGGCAAATGTGGGACAGTAAATACTGTGGAAACCAGTTAAGAAATACAGTCTGGCCGGGCAGTGGTGGCACATGCCTTTTTCCCAGCACTTGGGAGGCAGAGGCAGGTGGATTTCTGAGTTCGAGGCCAGTCTGGCCTACAGAGTGAGTTACAGAGCAGCTAGGGCTATACAGAGAAACCCTGTCTCGAAAAAAAAAAAAAAAAACAAACAAAACCAAAACCAAAACCAAACCAAACCAAACAAAAAAACAGAAAGAAAGAAAGAGAAACACAGTCTGATTGCAACTTCATTAGCCACTCTAGAACTCACTAGGGTACTTGGAGTCTATTGATGAAAATTAGGAGGGGCAGGGCAAGGAAGGTCTGGTTAGCCTTTAAGACTAGTCTTCTGAGATGTCTAACCCACTGACTCTCCAACCTTGGATGCATGTTAGACTCTTCTGAGAGCATTCCCAAAAGATGATACCTTGTGTTTTCCTTTTCACTAATTCTACCAATTCTAATTGAATTCATTTGGCTTGTGGCATTGGTATAAGGGTTAGGAAACTCTACAGGTAATGATTCTGAGCCAGGCGGTGGTGGCACATGCCTTTAATTCCTGCACTTGGGAGGGGCAAAGGCAGGCAGATTTCTGAGTTCGAAGCCAGCCTGGTCTACAGAGTGAGTTCCAGGACAGCGAGGGCTATACAGGGAAACCCTGTCTTGAAGAAAACAACAACAACAACAACAACAATAACAATTATATATATATATATATATATATATATATATATATATATATATATATTGAAAGGGGAGGGAGAAGTTTCACGACTGTATAGTAGAAACTGGGAAGCAAGTATAGAGAAGAAATAAGCTAAGAAAAAAAGTGGGGGTAGCTGTCTGTCTGAACTAGTGACAAAGAAAAGATAGAGTCTCTTGAGTTTCTAGGTCAATTAACTTTCCTAGTTACTTTTACTTAGGTGCATTTTCTGTGTTGTCTTGGTTAACTAATCATGCTTAACTAAATGATGCTAAACTAATGGTGGGTTACAGTCATCTATGTCTCCTTACGTAGCCTAGGCTAGCCTTGAACTCACATTAAACATTCTGCCTTAGGTGTTCAAGTGCCGAGATCAGAGGTGTTTGCTGTCAAGCCTAAGTGTATTCTATTCATCTCTTATGGCATGAAGATCATGTTCAAGAGCATAGAGAAGAGAGTGCAGACAGAAGAGATAAGGCTTTTAGGGAAAGGACTTTTCAATATTTACTTTTATTTTATGTGTATGAGATTTTTTTTTCTCTGCATGCACGTATTTGTACCACATATATGTCTGGTGTCTTAGGAGATCAAGTGAGGACATTGAATTCCCTGGGGCTGGAGTTCAAATGGTTATAAGCTATCTTGTGGGTGATGGGAACCAAATCCAAGTCCTGTGCAGAAAGCAGCATGTGCTCTTAATCATTGAGTCATCTCTCCAGGAGCAGGTAAAGGTCTTTTAAATGACAGTAAATGGCATGAGACATGGCTTAAATACCTTCTTAGTGTCCTATATATTTTACACTCGTTTTAAAGGAGATGTAGTGAGATATAGTCAGAGTGTTAAGGGGTCTGTAGTTAATCCACATCTCTCCTTGATGAAGCCATTTGACCCTTAGGAAACTAAGTAACATGAATCTTCTGCTATTACCTCTTTCTCTAGTAGCCACCAAGTCCAAGGCTTACCTGGACTTACTTTACAGTAAACAAAGTTGTTGGAGGAATGAGTGCATGGACCATTGGATCCATACAGTCTTAGTTTCAGTCACACCTTTCTAAAAAGCACCTCCCTCCAACTCCCAAAATGATGAACAAGTCCCTGAGAAGCTTTAACTTCATCCACCATGCATCCTTGTACAAACATGCTTCACTGGTACAATTCACTTATGTACTTATTTTTAACCTTAATAATTTCAAAGAAATAAATTCAAAGGAATTCCTCACGCCATTAATCCTCCCCTCTCTTCTACTTTCTTTTTTCTTCTTTGTTGGATGAGACATTAGAAATGACTTTATTGCCAACAGACACCAAGTATAGATTTTTCTATAAATTATATGCTCTGTACTCTGCATCCATTCATGCCCAGAGCACTTTGCAAATAGAAAGGATACTAAGGCAGTAGTGGAGCTATCGTCATTTACCAGGAGAGGAGAATATCCTGGTGTGCTCGATAGTATAGCTACCTCTTCCAAGCTTATTTAATCTTCATGACAAGATGTAAGATGTAGAGGAAAAGTCAAATTGAGGATATCTAGGGATAGTACAGGGCATCCCATTGGAGACTACCCATACACCAGCCACAGGGGCCAGATCTCAATTCACTTGACATTAAGAGGTTTGGAAAATGTATTAGTCTATTTATGCTCATTTAATTGAGTGGAATAGCTTGGGTGATTTACTTAAAAATATATTTCTCACAGTTGTGGAGGCAGGCTAACCCAATATCAAAATACCTACATGTTGAATGTTTATTTGTGGTAGAAGGCAACATATGGTAAAGGAACATGAGGGTGGACAAACTCCCAGGATAAGCAACTGCTTTTGCTAAATATTTTGTTCTTCATAGAGATGGTTCCTTGAGCAGTCCTGATGGGAATAGGGTTCTGGCTACAGTAATCCCAAAGTTGAACATGGGAGCAGGGTTTTCCCAGAGTTCACTATAGGACCATGTTTTTGACTCTAGCTCCCAGCTGGTTCACATATAGTTCTGCATGGGACTAATATTTTTAACTCCAGCTCAAAGCTGGGTTTGCAAAGTTAAGTATCTGACAAGGGTTTGACTTAATCTAGTTGCTTCCATGGTGAACATATACCCTACTCATGGTCCTGCTGACACCTAGCCAAGAGCAGACCAACTCAGAGTCCTAACCGAGGAGTCAAGACTGAGCTTCACTAGTCTCCAGAGCCGAACTTCATGCTGGCATCTTATAGGAATTATCACAGAAAACACAACAACCCAGTAGAGTTAGAAGGTGGAGAAGTTAGAACTGAGAGACAGACTATTGCCACAGGTATACATCACGTGTCAAAGAAACAGAATATAACACAATGAATTGACAATGACCAATTTCTAGCCTATCACACTCCTAAAGTGGAATCCAAAATCACAGAGATAGCTGAAATGTCTAGGGATAGTACAGGGCATCCCATGGAAGACTACTCAGACACCAGCCACAGGGGCCAGATCTCAATTCACTTGACATTAAGAGGTTTGGAAAATGTATTAGTCTATTTATGCTCATTTAATTGAATGGAATAGCTTGGGTGATTTACTTAAAAATATATTTCTCATAGTTCTGGAGGCAGGAGAACCCAATATCAAAGTAAAAAATATCAATCTTAAAAAGTCCAGAGTCTTACATTTTAAAATAATTAATGACCATATAGAAGGTTCAAAGAGATTACAAAGTAAGAAAACCTAAAAGTTCAACTAGACAGTTTCCAAAGTGAATGAAACAGTTAGCTGGAGGATTTTGGGTCAAAAATTAAGCAAGGAAACTGAAACACTGAAAATCAAGAATAAATAATAAAAATGAAAGAAATGGTCAAGCAAATAAGAGCCACATCAGAAAGCATTATCAGCAGACAAGACCATACAGAAGAACTGATTTCAGAGATAAGGGCAAAGTGGAGACATTCAGTCAGGCATGTATAAGGAAAATGAAGGAACATGAACAGTACTTTTAAGAATTATGAGACACATCCAAGAGACAAAACCGTGGTGTGGGAGAAAAAGCAGATGTAAAATCAGAAGGAATAGTCTATTCAACCAAATTAGAGCAGAAAACTTCCCAAACTCAGTGGTCTGAGAAAAACGATAACCCAGATAAAAGACATAAATATAGGGATAACCTCAGACCATTCAATAGCCCCCAGAGTCAGAAATACATGGGATAATATATTTCAAGCTCTCAAAATAAATTGCTGTGAATGAAGAATACTATGCCAATCAAATTTCTCTTTCAAAATCGATGGAGAAATAAGGATATTTCAAGGCAAACACATTAAAATATACACTCCATGAAAGGAATAGATGAACAAAGAGCTGGAGGGAAATTCAACCACACCTAACACAACAAACCAGCAAATCTCTAAAATTAACAGCAAATAAGAAAAAGAAATAGCAATAATTTATCAAGACAGAGCATCACCTAATAAATTCTTGGGAAACGGTAATTCATTTTCAATAATAACCTTAACTATAAATGCTCTTATCTCATCAATAAAAAGTTACAGTGTAACCTACTGGATTTAAAGACAACAACAACAACCAAGAACCAACTATTTATTGTCTCTAAAAAACACTTCTCTCAAAGACATCCGACACCTGGGGATAAAAGGATGGAAATGAAGCTACCAAGCAATGGAAACCATAAACAAATGGGCAGAACTGTCTTTATGTCTTCAAATCAAAACTAATCAGAAAGAAGAGGAGGGTATTACTTTTAAGGGGACAATCCTTCAAGAAGATATAACAATTAGAAATATTCTTGCATGAAATGTTAGAGCCCCAGTGTCGTTCAACAACATTAAAAGATATAAAAGCCATATAAGTCCTAAGATAATAAAGTAGGATACTTTAATACCCTACTCTATTATTTAGACTGGTCTTCCAAACTAAAAATAAGCAAAGAAACTTCCAAGATAAATACCTACTGGACCTAGTATATACATATACACATACACATACACACACAAACATATATACATATACATACACATATATATTCCACCCAACATATAAGAACTGAACATTCGTCTCAGTGGCACATGAAACTGTTCCAAAAGTTTTTACATCATCAGCTTCAAATAAAAAAAAAAACAAAACTAATACACAAAAATGAGATCATTCCTTGTATTCAGACCTCAGTTTAAAAAACAAAAAACAAAAAACAAAAACTGGACCTTGTCAGCAAGAGAAATTTCAAAAATAATTGAAGACTTACTAATACTCTTTTAAATGTCAGTGGGTCATAGAGGAACAAGAAAGAAATTAAAATTCCTAGAGTCCGATAAAAATGAGAATACAACCTATCAGAATCTATTGGAAACAACCAAGCCAGTCCAAGAGAAAAGCTGTATAGTTATAACCTCTCATATAACAGAACCAGTGACATCTCAAATAAACAACCAAATAGTGCATGTCAAGGTTCTAGAAAAACAAGAGGCCGATTACCACAGATATCAAGAAATAATAAGATCATGGAAGAAATTAATATGATAGAAATGACAAGGAAAATATACAAAATAAACAAAGAATTGGTTGTCTGAAAATGTTAGTAAGACTAACAAACCCTTAGTCAAACTGAAAAAAAGAAAGACAAAGACAAAAAGGTATTTATTATAACAAACTCTACTGAAGTTCAAGACATCATTAGAGAATACTTAGAAAATTTATACTCCAGTGTACTGGCTAGTTTTGTGTGTCAACTTGACACACGCAGTTATCACAGAGAAGGGAGCTTCAGTTGGGGAAGTGCCTCCATGAGACCCAGCTGTGGGGCATTTTCTCAATTAGTGATCAAGGGGGTAGGGCCACTTGTGGGTGGTGCCATGTCTGGGCTGGAAGTCTTGGGTTCTATAAGAGAGCAGGCTGAGCAAGCCAGGAGAAGCAAGTCAGCAAGGAACATCTCTCCACGGCCTCTGTCTCAGCTCCTGCTTCCTGACCTGCTTGAGTTCCAGTCCTGACTTCCTTTGTAATAAACAGCAAAGTGGAAGTAAACCCTTTCCCAAATAAACCCTTTCCTCCTCAACTAGCTTCTTGGTCATGATGTTTGTGCAGGAATAGAAACCTTGACTAAGACATTCAGTGATCTGGAAGAAATGGATGAATATGAACATCCTAATGCCTATGAACAACCACAAAGTCAAACCAGAAGATTTAAGTATCTTAAACAGATGCATTACAGGCAGCCAGATTAAAGCTGTAATCAAATCTCTTCATAGAGAAAACGTAGAAACAAATAGATTCACTGCTGAATTCTATCAAAATTTTATGGAAGATCTAGTACCCATACTTCTCAATTTGTCCCACAAAATAGAAAGGTAAGGGACACTACCAATTACATCCTATGAAACTAGTATGATCCAGATACCGAAACCAGATAAAGGCACACATGTATTCACACACACATCACACACACACCAAACAATGAAACAAACAACTCTATAAACCAATTCCCCAGATAAAAATAGATGCAAACAATCTCAGCATAATACTTACAAACTTAATTCAAGAAAACATTATGAAGATCGTGATCAACTGTGCTTCATCCTAGGGTTGTAAGGCTGTCTCAAAAATACACATCAATAAATATAATATTCCTTATAAATAAACTTAAAGATAGAAAAAATAACAAGTGTTTTGATAGATGCAAAAACAATGTGCTTTACAAAGCTTGGTAAGCTTTCATGATAAAAGGTCTGGAGATAGGAATATCGGGAGCATATTCTCAAATAATAAAATCCATAGCCAACATTATACTAAACAGAAAACAGAGTACTTCTTCTCAAAGCAGGAATGAGCAAGGAAGCTTCTTCTTATCTCTTATGCAATATAGTTCTCAACCTCAGTTATAACTTAAAATATAGTTCTCAACCTCAGTTATAACTTAAAATATAGTTCTCAACCTCAGTTATAACTTAAAATATAGTT
>JADRCD010191939.1:0-28359 GCA_019843815.1 Montemys delectorum
AGATCCTGTCTTGCACAAAAGAATGATGGACCTTTAGCATATTTGTCTTTCTTTCTTTCTTTTTTTTAACTTTTATTGCATTATGATGAGAAAAGTTACATGATTTAAGTTTATCTGAATTTGTTAACACTTAAAAACATATTTTAAGGAAATAGAATTAAATCACATTCTTGTTTCCCTTTTGTACCCCAACTCCTCCCAGACACCCCCCTTCAATACTTACAATATCTTTTTTGTCATATTCCTTAAAATTTATAAAATATTATAACACTAAAAATAAGTATTATAAAAGTTGTTTGATATAAAACAACAATCAATTTAACAGTTTTATGTAGATGCTTGTCTACAGTAATACTGAAAACGCATATGTTTTTCTCAATATAAATTTTAAATAACTCCAAACATATTAACTGTATATTTCAAAATAATACATCACTACTAGTATTTTCTTAAATGAACATAAATATATAAAGTCTTTTTGTTTGTTTGTTTGTCTTGTATTTAGTAGAGTTTAAAATCCTGGCTCTAAGAACAATTTTTAGACATTGGATTTCATTGTAATAAGGCTGTACTCCAATGACCCTCACATCACCAAAGGATTTTACCTCCATCGTAGCTAAGCTGAGAGTTGACAGTTCTGCTGCTCCAAGGAATGAGCTGTAGGCAAGATATTTGGATACAGACTTTCTGCTATGGTCAAAACTATTTGACTTGAGTGAATGACTTTATTCTCAGCCCACAGAGAACAGGTTACATTCATTTAGGAAATGGTGTGTGTATTAAGATGGTCTGTCCATAAAGTCATTCACCAACTATTTCAATGAACAATGGTTTTGACTGGAGAGTGGCACAGACATTAGGTTCAGGTAAGAATCTGGTTCATTAGCTGTGATAATTTGGAAAAGCATTCATCTCAGAGAAAGAGTAACTTATAAAGTCCTCTTCTTCAAACTTGATACAAGAGCTACAAATGTCAAGCAAAGCATTCAGTCTCACTCTTTGTTGTTCTCTTTCCTACAAGGCATCTCCCAAGTTAATTGTGTATGTCTCCCTTGGGTATATAAATACTTTTGAAATGTATAAGCTGTTCTGAAAACCATACTATAGTGTAAAAACATGAAGTAAACAATACTACTAATAGAGAGGCTGAGATCCTGGGCAGATGTCATACAGACCCTACAAGAACACAAATGCCAGCCCAGGCTACTATACCCAGCAAAACTCTCAATTACCATAGATGGAGAAAACAAGATATTCCATGACAAAACAAAATTTACACAATATATTTCCACAAATCCAGCCCTACAAAGGATAATAGATGGAAAACATCAACATAAGGAGCAAAACTACACCCTAGAAGAAGCAAGAAAGTAATCTTTCAACAAATCCACACAAATCTAATTCTACCTCTTACAACAAAAACAACAGGAAGTGACAATTACTTTTTCTTAATATCTTAATATGAAAATTAGTATTACCAACAAATCCTAATTGATTGAAATCCAAAAATATGAGGAATTAGAAATTTGTTGATTGTCATCCAATGGTCTCTCTACTTTGGTAATTGGAGAAATAAGTCCAATATTGTACAATCTATATACACTTTCAGCTTGTTTGTTTGTGACAGTGTCTTGCTGTGTACAACATATTTATCTTTCTACCTATATTTTCTGTCTTATATACTTTAGAAGTGGTTATCAACTGGGGGCCATTACGTCTTCCAGAGGATATTTATCATCTATCGACATTTTGGTTACCATAGCTGGACAAGAGTTGCTCCCAGAATCTACTAACTGAGGTCAAAGAGATCTAAACATCATATGGTGTACAGGACTCCACTATACCCAACCACAATTAAGTACTGACAGATGTCAACAGTGCTAGGTTTGAGAAATCCTGAAAAACATTACACAATGTCCTGGTTAGGATTTTAATGAAAAGGATGGGTGAGAAAAAGAAAAGAAGGAACTGCAATGAGAAACATAGTCAGCTAATGTGGCAGGTTCATTGCAAATGAGGCACATTAGTGACACAAATTTGGAAGCTCGGAATTAGTTAAACTAGGGTTCCAATGCTTGTTGCTATTGACAAAAACAAACAAACAAATAAACAAATAAACAAACACACCAAAAAGAAAACCATACCAAAATTCTTAGAATATGGCTTTCGCTTGATAAAACAGTGATGTTGCTGTCTCTCAATATTGACATGAGAATTACAGGTGAGCAACTTATGGGTGTGTGTTATGTGACTTTTCTCGGGGAAACATGACACATGTCTACTCAGAGAATCCATGACAGGCTAACAGAATGATTACAGCAAAGAGTAATCTTGTGAACTGATGCCTTCTAGCATGCCTTTGTAATCTCAGCACTCTGAAAGGCAAAGCAGAAGGTTGGGAGTATGAGGTCAGCTGAGATACATAGCTAGACTCTTTCTCAACCACACATCGACCAACCAATCAATCAAACAAAGAAGTACTGAGAATTACTATTCCTTTCTAAAGGTAGATTGATAAGTGTGAAATGGTTATGGTTGTGCAAAATTACCCTATATTGTATGCAAGTACATTTTGAGGCAGAATTAATTAATAATTGATATAATTTCTTTCTGCACTTTTATTTTATTATATTGCTGGAGATAGAACCTAAAGTTGTTTGTATACTGTATAAGTGTGCTACCAGTAAGCCCAACCCCCATGTCCTCAGTGGGGGACTAGAGGTAAGTAGGTGTGTGAGTAGAATTGTGTCCTGTGTGCATGTGTTTCTGTACTACCTTAGCAAGCAGTGAAGATTCAAAATACTCTCTAGGTTGGTCAGGATTTACACTCAAAATTAGATGGAGAGACAACTTCCATGAACAAAATTGTGATTTGTTTGCATAGCTCAAGTGATCAGATTCTGGGGCAGAGGGTACAGGGCACATTCAGCACCATCTGTAACTTGTAGTGTGGTAGGAGGACTCAGATCCAGGTGGAAAAAGCCTGTCCTTTTAGATAGTTTTCAGGGTCATATTTCCTCTTAGCCTCATTCTAGTCTTCAAAAAACAAGAAATTATGAACCTTTTAGAATTTTTATATAGGTCACTCAAAATTCCAAGCACATTATTTACAGAATGCATGGTCTTTCAGAAGAAGTCCATAAACTCCATTAAAATGTACTCTCTAACAGACATAACTGTGAACTGTGCAGTCATGAATATTCTTTGTATACAAAAGTGTGAGAAACTTCACCTCCATCAGGCACTAGATTGAGTATAGAGATAGTACCTACCTGTTCCTATATCCAGCTTTGTCTAGAATGTTCCTTCATGCTTGAATATTCTCTTTGTATTGTATAAGCAACCAAGACACCAACAAGCATCACTAGAAACCACACTTATACATTAACAAAGTGTCTGCATGGCCCACTAGTTTTGTTATATTTTCCTTTGAATTGTGGTGGTTATAACCTCTTTCTTTGTAAAATTTCAAGATGATCAATACTCAAAAACAGCATTTGGTCTCCCACAAGTTTGAACCATAAAGGGTCACCTTCTTTTCGTATATATACTACTCACCTCATAAATCTTCACAAAAATGCCGTTGAAATCACAATGCAGAGTCCATAGGGCTGCTACTCATTTTATCGGTCATCACATTGAGTATCTCTTGTCTGTTTGTCTATCTCTGTGTCTGTTTGTCTTTCCTCTCTGGTTCTTTTACCCTTTCATTGCTTTGCTATACAAACTTTCTGATTAAGCTTTTGACATCTCCCCACTGAATTTCTTTCACTTGTGAAGATGAGATCTGATGAAAAACCTTCACTGTAGGATGCTCTGCAAGTCCATTGATTTCCTTGAAGGGCTAAACTCCTTTCACTCAGATTTTGCTGTCTCTCTACCCTAAGTTCACTATCACTATTGAGACATGGGGCCTTATTATTTTTTCAAATAATTAACTTAAAAGCAAGAATAGTTTTAAGAATGTGACAACTGTGTAGAGTTATGCTACCCCAGAAATATTACTGGTAAAATGACTCTCCTGTAGTGGCAGGTGGTATACATTCTAAATAAGTGTCATGTCAGAAGGAGCCAAATATTTGAGAAATGGTTGTTTTTGAAAATTTTCAGGTGCGGACGAAATGGAAACCAACTACTCCATCCATCTGAATGGATCAGAAGTGGTGGTCTATGATTCTACCATCTCTAGACTTCTGTGGATCCTCTCAATGGTGGTTGTCTCCATCACTTTTTTCCTTGGTGTGTTGGGCAATGGACTAGTGATCTGGGTAGCTGGATTCCGGATGGCACACACTGTCACCACTACCTATTATCTGAATCTAGCTTTGGCTGACTTCTCTTTCACAGCGACTCTACCATTCCTCCTTGTTGAAATGGCTATGAAAGAAAAGTGGCCTTTTGGCTGGTTCCTGTGTAAATTAGTTCACATTGTGGTAGACGTAAACCTATTTGGAAGTGTCTTCCTGATTGCTGTCATTGCCTTGGACCGCTGTATTTGTGTCCTGCATCCAGTCTGGGCTCAGAACCACCGCACTGTGAGCCTGGCTAGGAAGGTGATTATTGGGCCCTGGATTTGCGCTCTGATTCTCACTTTGCCCATTTTTATTTTCTTGACTACTGTTAGAATTCCTGGAGGAGATGTATACTGTACATTCAACTTTGGACGCTGGGCTAAAACTGATGAAGAAAAGTTGAATGCAGCTATCATTTTTGTAACAACTAGAGGGATCATCAGGTTCATTATTGGCTTCAGCATGCCCATGTCCGTTGTTGCCATTTGCTATGGACTCATTGCTGCCAAGATCCACAGAAGAACCCTTGTTAATTCTAGCCGTCCATTACGAGTCCTTACAGCAGTTGTGGCTTCCTTCTTTATATGTTGGTTTCCCTTTCAACTGGTGGCTCTTTTAGGCACAATCTGGTTCAAAGAGACATTGTTTAGTGGTGGTTACAAAATTCTTGATATGTTTGTTAACCCCACCAGCTCATTGGCCTACTTCAATAGCTGCCTCAATCCGATGCTGTATGTTTTCATGGGCCAGGACTTCCGAGAGAGACTGATTCATTCCCTGCCTTCTAGTCTTGAGAGAGCCCTGAGTGAGGACTCTGGCCAAACCAGCGACACAGACACCAATTCTGCTTCACCTCCTGCAGACATTGAGATGAAGGCAATATGAAGATTGGGATGAGGGATGCTTTTCATCCCAACTCGGTCCCATTGCACTTTTGACTTATCTTATGCTGTGCCCCAGCGCATTTTTAATCGGAAAAAATACTTCTGTGTCCCCTGAATCTGGGAAATGAAATAAAAGTCAAAGTTAATATTGCTGATCTTTTGGGTGTTTTTTTTTTTAAAAACTAAGCCTATATATCATGAATAAAACTAAAGTAGGTAAATCTAATGTAGCAATGTCCTAGAAGAGAGGGAAAGAGTAATGCACATTTACAAGGTTTATACAAGATAATAAATATTAAAGTTAAATCGTTCTGTTTCATAGGCTGAGAAGATGGCTCAATGGTTAATAAAAATTTCTGCTTTAGTAGCATACCTGGGTTTAGTTTCAACTACCCACAGAATTACTAGCAAGTTACAATTGCTAGTAATTCTGTTTCTAGAGGACTCCATGGCACTGGCCTCAGTAAGCATTTATACTCATATGCACATACTGTCTGCACACAAAGAAATAACTAAATACGAAATAAAACATTAAAAATTATTTTATCATTAACAGGTAACTTTTTTGGTGGACATGCCTATAATCATAGCATTTGGCTGGCAGGAGCAGGAAAGACTAATTCAAGTCCAGTCCCCAAAACAAAGTGCTGTGGTTTGCCAGGAAGCACATATAACTGGAGATAGTCACATCAAATAAATTAAGTGAGGCCCACCTGTTATACGTCAACTTTCAATTATGGTTCTTAAATTCTATATAGAAATATAGAATCATATGTACATATGTGTGTGTATTTGTGTGTGTGTGTGCTGCTTGGTGTGTGTGTTTGGTGTGTGTTTGTGTGTGATGTTTGTGTTTGGTGTGTATGTGTATGGTATGTGTATTGATTGTTTGTGTGCATGCATATGTATGGTATGTGTAGTGTGTGTGTGCACTGTGTATGTGTGTATGTATTTAAGTAAGCCTGTCTAGGCAGACAAAGGAGATGAACAGGAGTGAGATTAAGTGAGAAAGGGAGGCAAGTGTGTTTGAACTGGAGAAAAGCAGTCAATATACACATGTACATAATTTTAAAATCCAAAATAAATGAAATTGTAACATAGACAAGATAAAGGAATAAAGAAATCAGAGGTAGAAAATAGTCAAACATGTCTTCAGGTCTTTGGTTTATCTAGACACAATGTACATCACTTAGAACCTTGGCACTAGTGACATTCCTCTGAGGCAAGCAACTGGCATCTTGGAGAGTTTAGCATCTCCATCTTACATAGGAGTATCCCAGCTGGGTTTGTTGGTGGTTCATACCCTTCCTAGAGGGGCAAAGTAAGGTACATGATTCTCACTTGAGGATCCAGTGTCCCCTACCGTGTGGTGCCTCTTCAAATGACCCACGGAGCAGGCTAGAATATACAGAGGCCTAGGAGAACTAGAACATGGGCTCTATCTGTGCAGCTCAGGGGATCCCTCAGCCCTGCTGGGGAAGCTTTTTCGATGAGGTTGGTTGGGGAAAGCGTGACTGTAATCGTGTAAGCAACTCACCACCTGTGATTCGTGAAGCAGCTCAATAAACTCCTTGGCTCTCCAAAGGGATGGTCAAACAGTGGGTTTGTCTTTGTCTGAAACGAGGATAGAGAAATTGCTACTCACTGCTAAACGCTCCCCCACCCTCCCGCCATTACTTTAGTAACAAATGCTGAAACCAATAGTAGAGACATGGGATTCTCTACTACTTCTTAACTAATAGGAAATACTGTAAGTCAGAGTAATGGAACCTCCGTAATCTCAAGAAAAAAAAAAAAAAGGAAATTTCAAGTATCTGTTTTGATAGTAAGGAAGTGTTAATAACAAAGAAAATTAGAGAATTTTATTTAACCAGTGTGTGCACGCGCACACACACACACTTTACCCCTTCTTTCTTTCCACGTGTCCCTTCCCCAAATTTTCTTCTCTCTATTGTTTGAGACTGTAACATAGTCATATCATTTACTTCTTCACATTCCTCTCTTCAAATCCTTCCATATACTCCTTGTTCTTTTTCAGATCTGTAGCCCCTTCTTAAAATCAATTTTTGTTATATAAAGATGAAATGAATCCTCTTACTTGCTACTACTGTGAGCGCAGCACCGTTAAGCGTGGATGAGCAGGTGTGTATATTAGGTTATGGAGTCCTTTGGGTTCAGGACAGTGAGTGGAATGCTTATGCGTAAGTGTTTTTAAAAGATAGATATGTTAAACTTGAGGGGTTTTTTTTTCCTTCCTCTTGTCTGAATTCAGGGTACTTTAAGAAAGTAAATGAATTCATGCAGAAGCAGAAGTTCTACTTGAAAATAGGAGGAGATGGAGATGTCAAACACAGAAAACCGAAGTCTCTGGCATGGCTGGCTCCAGAGTCTTTTGTTTTGCGAGCCGATGAAAAGCAACTAGGTATTGTGCGCCATCTTCTGGTTGTCCAGGCACACAGCAAGAAAATAAGTCCGTTCTGCTACTCAGGTCTGTGAAATCATGGAGACACCTAAGAAATGGTCCCCCTCTTTAATACCCTCTGCTGAACTCCTAAATGCAGGTGCACAAAAGAATGTGACTGATAAAGCCAGGAAACTCCTATCGCTTCAGAAGTTATAGGTGGGGTTGGCTTGTCATTCCAACCATCTCAAGACAAGCATTAAGTCCTTTTTGAAAGAAAGCCTGCCCAGAGATTCATCATCTTGCCCTGCTTCTGGGCTTCCCTCCCACACCTCGTTCTTTTGTTTCTTGCACCACCACAGTGATGGTTTCTCAGAAGCTGATGTACAACAGATGCTGTAAGGAAAACACAGCCACAGAAAAGGCCATTTTCCTTTCCTCTCTTAAACTTTTTCAGCCATTTGTGAGGACTCTGCTTGGTCAGCACATATGACATCCTTGGTTCGATTCCTACTACTGTAATAAACCAGCCCATAATCCTGGGTGTTGGGTATCAGTTTTAATACTTTGAATTAATTCGGCTTTCCAAATTGAGGAAGCACATTCTCCAAATTTAAGGGTGCTTGTCCCTAATTTCTTTATGATTGACCAATAAAGAGTGAATGGTGGATGGCTGGACTGGTAGACTGAAGATGGTCCTTTGGGTTTGCTCTGGTAAGATTCTGGAAGAGAGGAAGGAAGCAAGCATTTACCATGACTCAGGGGAAAACGATAGGACATAAGAGCTGCAGGAGAGAAAGCCAGCCTTCCATGTAAGAGTTCAGGTTACAGGCCCCTTCTTTCATGGGGCTTAGAGTAGCAGGGGAAGGCTTAGGAGCCTTAGGAGTACTGGAGGGGAGGTTTTGCTGTCCAGCATTTGAGCTAGTTGTGGCATGTCAAAAATTAACTAATGTGTGTCTGTGTGTCTGTGTGTCTGTGTGTGTTTCATTCGTGAACTCAAAGAACTCCTGGGTGTGTGGCTGGGAACATGACATGTCAGGAGCCAAATCAGATAGAGAAAATTACTACTAACCCAGAAGTCAGTGGATAGAGTCAGGAGAATCCCTTCAAATGTCAGTTATCTTGAGAACTTTATGTCAGATTCAGTTCGCCAAGACTGTTTCAACAAAAACAATGACTGCACATATGACATCTGCTGGAGAAACACGAAGTACGCCTCTATTCACACACAGACTAGCTCCATTCACATTGACATTCTTTGTCTGCATCTAGAATCTCCTGTCAGCAGTTTAACCAACACTACATTCAAGAAGAATGTGATCTACACACTCGAGAGGAGGTGGAAATCTTCACCAGCATCCGGTGTAGTTGTCCCTGGGAAGAAAGTTTGGGCTGAAGTTCAACACGTTATGTAACCTCTCAGAGAATGCCTGCTGTTTCAAGACTTTTGTGCAAAGCCCTGTACGCCCTACTTTTGACTTAGGGCAGCAGGTGGCTGCAAATTCAATGTTAGTATCTTGTTCTGACAGAGCAGCATCTCAGAAGAAGTTGGTAGAATTAATAATTAAGAAAAAAAAATTGGCCGGGCTGTGGTGGCACACGCCTTTAATCCCAGCACTTGGGAGCAGAGGCGGGTGGATTTCTGAGTTCGAGGCCAGCCTGGTCTACAGAGTGAGTTCCAGGAGAGCCAGAGCTACACAGAGAAACCCTGTCTTGAAAAATTAAAATAAAAAAAAAAAGAAAGAAAGAAAAGAAAAGAAAATTTCCTTCTATTTCTACTCCCTGATCCCCATTACTCATCCTTTATCAGGTAAACCAATACTCCTGAACCAGTGTGTGCTTGGGTAGAAAAATACTTTGAGATATATTGAGGCAGAGAGGAAGGATAGCCTCTGAGTCAGCAACAACAGTTCAGTTATCTTTATCTCTATTCCTCCTGGCTCTAATAGGAGCCTTCTCAAACTTCATACCAATGCTCACCAACTGATTACTTTGTTTCATTTTATTTGTTATCTTTCTTGTTAAGCAGCTCATTTTAGCAAAGAAAATGTGTTTAAGGGCCCACACTGGAAATTATTGGACAGGTATACATTTCATCATCATGAGTTAGGTGGCTTGGCCTATTGGAGAATGAGATATGGCATCACATAGATGTCAGTACTTTTCTGGGCTAGAAAAAAGTCCATTGAGATGTCGTGTACGCATCTACCTTGTGATACTGCCTATATGGAGTAATCATAGGTCAAGGACTGAAGGGGGATAGAACTGACCATTAGCTCCATGTATCCACTCTTAAAATACTCATTTCCCATCTCCATGAACTTATTCTCTGTTGGTTTAGTGGTCTTTGTTCTAAAGGAAAAAAAATGTTCCCACCTACAGATAACCAGTCCACTAAAGCATTTTCTCTCATTCCTTCTTCCTGTGTTATGACTTTCTATAATTTTGTCATTACCAGCAGCATAATCTTCTTTTTTGAACAGTTTTTCTCCCTTGATCTCTGAATGACTTCTGGTTCGATGTTTTGTGTCTGAACAGTCATAAGATGACACACAGTATCTATCCATTCTACACTTAGCCACAGTCTCTGAGATCCATCACGCAATAGCACATACTTCTGTTAGCTCATCTTTGTGATCATATATAACAAGAATCTTTGAGAAATTTCCCAAGAAAGGGAGATGTTGTGTGTGATACTTTTTTGTGGAGTGATATCAAAAGATGTCTATTTACCTGAGGTAGGACATGGAGAACAAAGGAAAGTAATGAATAAGTCACACCCAACTTCGTGAATCAGTGATCTTATTGGAGTGAAGCTATGCAAACTCAAAAGGAACTCACAGAAATATGGTAAGGGTTATCAGTTTTTACCTTGTGAAGGATTCAGATCCCAAAAGAAAACAAGAAAGAGAATCAATAGAGAGTAACTGCTGAGCTAAGTGTCAGGTTGTTTGAATTCTGATTGTTTTTCTTGAAGATAGTTTGATGGGAAACTGGCTCCAATACCCTTATTACTGAAGCTTCGATATTTCCTGACCAATAGTCCATGGTTACCACACAGCAACTGTAAAAGTGCTGAGGCATGTGTGTTTCAGGTACAATTTAGAGGGTGAAGAAAATCAGGAACATCTTAAGGTGGACTTCTGATCTGTGTGGCCCTGTTGCACAATTTATGCAAACCCAAGAGAAGTGGGACTCTGATCTGTGGTGTTGGGGGCATCCGTGCTTGAGATACCAAAACATTACTGTCAGGAAATAGACTACTAGCAACTGTCCCTGGGAACTGTGCACGTTCTCAGTTAGAGCCGGGCCGGGGTAGGTCACTAGTTGGGTGATAAGATAATTCATTTAAGCAGGGTTGTGCACTTTCTATCAAGGGTGAGAATGTTAGTATTTAATACCTGGCGGGCTTCAGGGTCCTCAGCTCAGGTTTATAGTATGAGTACACAGAAAATATGCCAACAGTGCATCATTTAAAAACACTGTATTTGGATTTCACATCACTTCACATATCATGTTTTATTCTTTTGGTTGCTGTTCAGGCAAAACTCAGAGTAAAACAAAGCAAACCACACAAACAAGAAAACTATTCCTGGCTTGCAGGCTGTCCAACTGATGTTGGTGGGAGAGAGGAGAAAGTGTCCGTGGTTTAAATCAATTAAAGTGGTGGCAGGATGTGATCATTGATCAGGAGGCTTAGTCACTTTACCTGTGAATTCAGAGTTATAAGAGTTACAAAGCAATTATAAGTGGGGAGGGAGGGAGAGGCATGGGAGGGAAAGTGGATCTGGCGGGAGGAGTGGGGCCTAGAGGGTAACTTGATCTGGTATTGGGTGAGGGAAAAGGACTGAAGCCCTGAGGGCCAAAAGAAAGAATGGAAACACGAAACTTCAGGATATAGGAGGTTGGGGGACCCTCCAGAATGCACCAGAGACCTGGGAGGTGAGAGACTCCCAGGATTCAAAGGAAGGGACCTTAGATGAAATACCTGACAGTAGGGAGAGGGAACCTATAGAGCCTACCTCTAGCAGGACGACAGGACATCAAGTGAAGGATGGGGATGCCATCCCACAGTATGGGTCTCTGACCCATAATTGTTCCTGTCTTAAAGAATTACAGGGATGGAAATGGAGAAGAGCCTGAGGAAAAGAAGGTCCAGAGACAGGCCCAAAGTGGGATCCAGCTGAAGGGGAGGTCCCAAGCCTTGACACTATTACTTAGGCTGTGGTGGAGTGCTCACAAAAAGGGATCTGTCATGACTGCCCTCTGAAAGACCCAATAAGCAGCTGAAAGAGTCAGATGCAGATATTTTCACCCAACCAATGGACAGAAGCAGCTAACTCCTGTTGTTGAATTAGGAAAGGCTGAAAGGAGTTGAGGAGAAGGGTGGTCTTGTAAGAGGACAAGGAGTCTCAATTAATCTGGACCCCGAGATCTCTCAAACACTGGACTACCAAACAGACAGCATACACCAGTTGACATGAGGCCCCCAATACACATACAGTAGAAGATCTCCTGATCTGTGTTCATTCAGAGAAGATGCACCTAACCCTCAAGAGACTGGAGGTCCCAGGGTATTTAGAGGTCAGGTGGGCTAGGAGTGGTGTCAGACACGTGGAGATGGGGTGGGGTGAGGAAGAGGTTTGGGATGTAGAGCAGTTGGAGGGTGGATGGGGGAATGAAAGATGGTGTGTAAAAAATAAATTAAAAAAGTAAAACAGATCACTAGAGAAAAAAGAGTTATAAATATAATTTTTATTTGAGTAGAATAGACAAGATAACTGATACAGAGCACATACCACAAATTCCAATGTAGTAAATATTATCTAAGTCTTATACAATATTCTTAACTCCTGACAGGATCTCTGGGTGGAAGTTTTCATCACATCTCATGCCAACCACTGCCTTCCATTTAGACCTTGTTTTTGAAATGAAGGCACTTGATAGGTTCACTTTTCCCTTCAGGACCCCCTCTAGAATCTTCTCTCATCAACTTATAACATAATCTTGTCTTCTGGCAGAAACTGGAGTCTTATTCTTTCTCAAGTTAAAGATCAAATTCCCATTCCATCAGAATGTGATCATTCAGATTTAGAGTGTTTAAAGAATCAATTAAAGCTAAATGAGGCCATAAGAGTTGATCCCTAATCCTATAAGGACTGTCTTTTTGAGAGGAAAGAAACACCAGGGTGGTGTAAGCTTACAGAAATGTGAATGTGAGGATGCAGAGAGGAGAAGATGGCCACCTGCAAGTCAAAGAGAAGCCCTGGGACCAACATTTTGATCTTGCACCTCCAGCATCCAGAACTGTGACAAAATCAGTTTCTATACATTAAGACACCCAGGGTGTGTTGATTTATAGTGACAACCCTTGCAAACTAGCCTGTTCTGCTTCAGTTTAGGGATTTCTATGTCTATGATGACCTTAAATCTATTTAATTCCCACAGTATATTAAAGAAGATGAATGTTGACTGTGGGTATAGATCAATTAGCAGTGTGACTGTCTAACATGCAGGATGTCCTATATAAACTGGTGATGATAGTACATGCCTATAATTCAAGCACTCAAGTAGTGGAGACAAGAGGATAAGAAGTTTAGATGCCCCAGCATAAGGGAATGCTAGGGTGGTGAGGCAGGAGTGGATGGATTTGTGGGGGTGATCCTTAGAGAAGCAGTGTTGGTTGATCAGATAGGGGGTTTGTTGAGGGGAAACTGGGAAGAGGGGTACCATTGAAGTGTAAATAAATACAACTACCAATAAGAAATAATAAAAAATAAATTAAAAAAACCATGTAATCAGCAGAAAGGCTGGATTGTGCTTGTTATCATCTCAGTCTTCATGTGTATATGTGCTCATGTCTATAGAGGTCAGGAGCTGATGTATAGTCTCCATGTCTAACCAGCAGGATGCCCTGTATAAACTGTTGATGATAGTGCTTGGTTGTAATTCCAGCACTGGAGTGGTAGAGACAAGAAGATCAGAAGTTCAGATGTCCGTTTAGTGTCAGAAGTTAGATGTCCATTTAGGCACTTATGAACTATTTGATATGGGCTTGGGAAATGACGCTGCATCCTCTGGAAGATCAGTAAGTGCCATTAGCCATTGAGACATCTATGTGTCTAACCATCTTTATGTTTTAAAAGCAGATTAATTATTCTTAAATGTATGAGTGTCTTACCTTCATGTACAACTGTGCCTTGCATTTGTGTCTGTTACCTGCAGAGGCCTGAAGAGGGCATTGTATCCCCTGGAACAGTAGTTGTAGATGGTGTGAGTTACCATGTGGATTACTAGAATTAAACTTGGGTCCTCTGGAAGAGCATTTAGTGCTCTTAAGATAAAAACCATCTGTCTTAGTCAGGGTTTCTATTCCTGCACAAAACATCATGACCAAGAAGCTAGTTGGGGAGGAAAGGGTTTATTCAGCTTACACTTCCACATTGCTGGATGTTGGGCCCTATTTGGCCCTGGTTTGGGCCTTGAGGACAAACTGGAGCCTGGCTCAAGTTTTGTATACTGTCTCAGTCGCTTCCATATTGGAGTGACTCAGCACAACCTGCTTAAGACTGCCATTGCCTAGCTCCTGCTGACATAGAGTAACTTTGTTGGCTGTCAGTCACCCCATACCCTTTGTCAACTTTCCCCTCCCCCTATGACATCTCACCTCAGCAAAAAACTCCACCTCCTCTCTCAGCCCTTTATAAAGAAAGAATTGATACATTAAAACGAGTTCCTGCTTTGATAGACTCCTGGCTCAGGGTGGTTATTCTCCAGAGGCAGGAGATCTGAGCCAAGACACTCACCATCCTGCTCAGCCCTGAGAGGCTTGGCTGGACCGGGTTCTCTCCCTCTCACCTGGTTCTGCCAGCAGAATTGGTACCTCCTGTGAGAAGACAACCCCCTCCTGATGGAAGTTCACTGATGGGCCAATTGGTCTGTGGGTGAGTGTACCCCCATAAATTATGGGGCAGTACTTTTCCGGATCTACCCTCCCTCGAGTCCCTTTATCTTCCTGATGATCCCTGTAGCAGGGTCCCCTGGTTCTCCAGTGGGGCCCTGCCTTGGAGACTACCTTTCTCAGACCCCCCAACTGACTCCTTCCATGTTTCCCCTCAGCAGGGGCAGGGGGCATTCGACTCGGGAGATACTACCCACCTGTTTCCAGTCAATGTTAACCCTGGTGGCAACCGGCCAGCAGCTTGGTATCCCTGGGAAGCCCAAGACCTTAAGGAACTAAAGAAAGCAGTGGCAGAGGATGGCCCTCATTCATCCTGGGTAGAGACCATCCTTGAGAGCCTTGCCCACCAGGCCCTCACCCCTCAACCATGTTCCTTAAATGGATGGCCTTTTACCAGGAGGAGTGCCAAGTGCAGGGGAAACGGAACCAACATTCCCAGCCCCCAATCCCTACTACCTATGGGATGCTCTCCAGCACAGCCAATGATTTCTCAACAGGCCTCCAACAGGCAGAGGTTCCCCCTCCCTACCAAGACCAGATATGGGCACTAGGCTTGGCTGCCTGGAGAAAGCTAGACGAGGGACCCACTGAGTCCCCAATTTCGGGGATTAATCAAAAGGCCACTGAAGACCTCATCTTTTTCATTGATAGGGCACAAAAGAGCTTAAAGAGAAAATTTCCCACAGAGGAGTTCCGAGATTGGTTTGCTAGAACATTGGTCTAGGATGGCATGAACATTGATCATAAATTGGCCTGTGCCGGTTACATAGCGCTGCCATGGAAAGGTGGATTGTAGCCACCTGAGATGTGAATAGCTTTTCCTTTCAGACTAGAGGCACAAAAGGAAGATATGGAGGTTCTTGTAAGTACACTGCAACATGCCACCATTGGCTGAGGGAAGATTTGCTTTGGCTGTGGCTGGGAGGGTCATTTCAAAAGAGAATGCCCTAACCTTGTTAGAAAAAATCTTCACCCTTCTGGTATGATCCCACACCCCCCTTGTTGGAGGTGTAAGAAGAGATTCCATTGGGCCAGAGACTGCAAAGCCAAGTTTAATTTTAGGGGGCAGGCTTTAAACTCCCTCAGGGGCTGTCCCCAGCCCCATTAAACAAGGGAAGATCTGCAGTCAGAGTCCACTGAACTGTCCCACTAATCCCAGAGCAACAGCCTAAGATGATCCTCACTGTAGGAGACAAGACATTCAGATTCCTCATTGATACTGGGGCTGACCGAACAGTATTAAGGGAGGAGGAAGTTCCTCTCCTGGCAGTTGTCTCCAGGCCCTCCACTTCTAGGCGTGGGAGGACAATCAACCTCCTGGGAAACTGTTAGCTGGTTGCCCTGGGTTGATCATGATGGTAATAGTGGTGAGGTATGCCCCCTTGTGGTTCCTGGCCTAACTGCTAATCTTTGGGCCAGGATATCCTTGGAGAAGCTGAGACCTTTATTACTACTGATCATAAGGCCTTTCACCAAGATCTGCTTGGCACTGAAGAGTGTGAACCACAAGTTGAACAGGGGAGGGCATTATATCCAAATCACAGGGGGGATCCTTATTTTGAGAAGGCATGTAAACAGTGCTCACAGCAGCACCCCCGATTCTAAAGGCCACTGCTTGACCCTAGGTGCTAAAGATCCAATGGATACCTGGAGATCCTTTATGAATTGAGCAGCAGTGGCCTATTTCCTGCCCAGAAATTACAACAACTACATTTGTTGGTTCAACAACAGAGGAAGTCAGGACATCTAAGGCTCTCTACCAGACCCTGGATACCAGCCAGAGACATAAAACACTTGCCCCAACAGGGGGATGATGATATTAATCACTCCAGGGAAATTTCCAACCCTGAGAGCCCTCCTTCTGCTTCCTTCACAGATTTATCAAGAAAAAAGAATGAAGATCCCCCTGTCAATGACAATGAAGATTCCGCAAAAGATTGATGGAGGGATTCAATGATCCAAGAAGACTTAGAGATGAGGAGGAGAGAGTTTCAAGACAACCCACTATGGACTGGCCTCCATGACTTCCTGCTCTACCTACTTCCTCTCCTGATCCCTTCCTCCTTTTCCTTCTCCCTCTCATGGTAGGGCCATGTTTACTTAATACACAATTCATCCAACAGTGTATAAAGGCAATCAGGCTTCATCAGGTCCAGGCTCATTATCAAAGGCTTGCTTCTTGAGAGCCAAGATCAACATATGATTGGCCCTCAGAATATGAGCGACCTTCTCCAGCTCTCCATTTGACCAGTGATGGGTAAGATCTCAGATGTGCTGGGACAACCTAAGACAGGTTGTGGACCATGCCCCTTGAACCAGAGTGACACATGGTATCCAAAGATGGGTAAGATCCCCATGTGGGGGACAACCTAAGACAGGAGCCATGTAACCTGTTCGTTACAAAAACAAAAGGGAGAGATGTTGGGCCCTACTAGTTTCCCCTCCCCCTATGTCATCTCACCTCAGCAGAAAACTCCACTTCCCCTCTCAGCCCTTTATAAAGAAAAGATTGATACATTAAAATGAGTTCCTGCTTTGACAGACTCCCGGCTCAGGTGGTTTATTCTCCAGAGGCAGGAGATCCAAGCCACAACACTCACCATCCCGCTTAGCCCTGAGAGGCTTGGCTGGACTGGGTTCTCTCCCTCTCACCTGGTTCTGCTGGCAGAGAGCCTAGTAGCTGTTCATCACCATAGGAATTCAAGACTGGAACTTAAGCAGGTCAGGAAGCAGGAGTTGATGCTGAGGCCATAGAGGGATGTTACTTACTAGCTTCTTTTCTTATAGAACCCAGCCAGTCCAGGGATGGTACTACCCACAATGGGCCCTCCTACCTTTGATCACTAATTGAGAAAATGCCTTTCAGCTGGATCTCATGGAGGCATTTCCTCAAGAGAGGCTTCTTTCTCTGTGATAACTCCAGCTTGTGTCAAGGTGACACACTAAACCAGCCAATACACCATGCTTCTAGCCCCCATGCCTCCCTATTTTATTTTAAAGAGTGAGTCGTCTGGGAGGATGGTGTCTCAGGAAGATCAGACAATGCTCTTATTTTCTGAGTAATCTTTTCAGCCCCCTTTTTATTGATACCAGAAAATTGTCAAACTGGAACATTTCCTATATCAGAGGCATGGTGTAAATATGCAGTTCTCATCTTCACCTCCAAAAACAGTTGGGATTATTGGTGTGAAAAACCAGGTTTTGTTAGTTCTTGATGGGAGGCAACATGGAGAATGATATGTTAATGAGAATGCTCTACTAGAAAGCACATCCCAGTGTTTTTATTTGTTTGTTTGTATGTTTGTTTGTTTGTTTTTTTTTTTTTTTGGTTTTTCGAGACAGGGTTTCTCTGTGTAGTTCTGGCTATCCTGGAACTCACTCTGTAGATCAGGCTGGCCTCAAACTCAGAAATCTGCCTGCCTCTGCCTCCCAAGTGCTGGGACTAAAGGCATGCGCCACCACGCCCAGCGTATGTTTGTTTTTATTTTGTTTTTGTTCTGTTTTATTTTGCTTTAGGTTTGTTTGTTTGTTTGTTTTTTCCCCTTGCCTTGGAAGAAAAGAGAAGGAAAAACTCAACAGTCGAATTTCTGGTAGGGTGTGCTGAGCCAGTGCCTGTGGAGAGGCCATTTGAAATGAATGACAACTCTTGCTCCTCCAGAAGTGGTACATGTAGCAGCTTTGAGTGAAGGCAGCTGTTTCAGTAAAAAAAAAAAATACCCTAGAAATTGGAACCAATTTTTTTTAAGAACTCTGAGAATGGCAGAGGAAATGATATAGGTTGAGAAGCCATCAAAGGAAGACTATCTTAGGAATTGAGAGAATTGTAGTTAATGGCTGTGGACAATCTGAAGTAGCCACATATCACACACCTAAGATTAAAAGAAACAAAAATTGACATTATACTGGATTTCACTAGCCAGAAAATTGACAGATCTATAAACCTCCGCTTCAGTAAGAGACCATATGTCCCATATGTCAGCAAATAATGTGGAGAGTCAATTGAAACAACAGACACTGACTTGTGACATACACATGTAGAAGAGCAGAAGCATGAGTGTGCACAGGTGCAACCATGTGGATCATACACACACAAAGTAAAAAGACTTTTAATATGATTGTAGAGCCCAGGAAATTTTACATAATACACATGCTTATCAACTGGGGGTCATTATGTCTGCCAGAGGGTATTTGTCATCTCTAGATATTTTGGTTATCATAAGTAGACTAGAGTTGCTTCCAGAATCTACTATATGAGGACAAAGTTCTGCTAGGAATCCTATGGTGTACAGGACTCTACCATACCCAACCACAATTAAGTACTGACAGATGTCAACAGTGCTAGGGTTGAGAAATCCTGAATATCATTACACAGTGTCCTGTTAGGATTGTGATGAAAAAGATGGCTGAGAAAAAGGAAAGAAGGAACTCCTATGAGAAACAAAGGAGAGAAATCATCAATGCTTCATCATTTGGGTATAGTCAGCTATTGAGGCAGGTTCATGTCAAATGAAGCACATTAGTGACACAAATTTGGAAGATCTGGAATTAGTTAAACTAGGGTTCCAATGATTGCCACTATTGACAAAAACAAAAGGAAAACTGTACCAAAGTCCTTAGAATATGTCTTTGACTTGATAAAACAGTGATGTTTCTGTCTCAATATTCACATGAGAATTACAGGTGAGCAACTTATGGGTGTGTGTTGTGTGACTTTTCCTGGGGAAACATGACATATGCCTACTCATTTCAGAGAATCCATGACAAGCTAACAAAGAGCAATTTTATGAACTGATGCCTTCTATCATGCCTTTGTAATTTCCGCACTCTGAAAGGCAAAGCAGAAGGTTAGGAGTATGAGGTCAGCTGAGATACATAGCTAGACCCTTTCTTAACCACACATCGGCCAACCAACCAATCAACCAACTAAGTGCTGAGAATTACTATTCCTTTCTAAAGGTAGATTGATAAGTCTAAAACGTTTATGGCTGTGCAAAACTATCCTATATTTTATGCAAGTACATTTTGAGGCAGGATTAATAAATAAATGATATAATTTCTTTCTGCATTTTTATTATATTGCTGGAGACAGAACTTAAAGTTCTATATACGTGTGCTACCAGTAAGCCCAAGCCCCATGTCCTCAGTGGGGGAATATAGGCAAATAGGTGTTTTACCTTTGAGCCATATCTCATTTCCTCACAGGAGATTCTAGAAAAGCACTTAATTACTGATAAAACAGCCTCAAGCCTATAAATAAATTTGAAAAGATAGCTTGTATGCAAATTTTGTAGCACCCATACTATAGAATAAAGAAATACTTCAAGTTTCCTGATGTTGAATATATTTCAAGCTTTTTGTTCTCCAGAAGTTAGGAAAGCAATCAAGAAACTCCCTGAGGACTTCTTCCAATTGTGTTATCAACCAGAATTGTGTCCTGTGTTTGTGGCTCCAATACTACCTTAGGAGGCAGTGAAGATTCAAGATACTCTCTAGCCTGATCAGGATTTACATTCAAAAGTAGATGGAGAGACAAATTCTATGAACAAAATTATGATTTGTTTAGCAGAGAACAAGTGATCAGATTCTGGGGTGGAGGTCACAGGACACATTCAGCAATATCTGTCACATATTGTGTGGTAGGAGTACTAAGATCCAGCTAGATTAAAGTGTCCTTTTAGATAGATTTCCTCTTAACCTCATTCTAGTTTCACAAAAACAAGAAGCAATGAACCTTTTAGAATTGTTATATAGGTTACTCAAAATTCCAAGCCTGTAATGAAATACAGAATGCATGGTCTTTCAGGAGAAGTCCACACACTCCACTACAGTTCATTAGGAATCTTTCTCTAACCCACATAACAGTAAACTGTGCAGTCATGTATACTCTTTGTATACCAAGGTGTGAGGAACTTCACTTCAATCAGACACTGGATTAAATATAGAGATGGTACCTACCTGTTCATCTGTCCAGCTGAGTCCAGAACATTCCTTCATATTTAAACATGTTTTTTGCTGTAGTTATAGTCTTTCTACTATATATGAAAGTAAGTCTCAAAGTAGTATCACCAGAAACCACACTTACACATTATCAAAGGGTCTACATGTGACCTTAGTTTTGTTATGATATCTTCTGAACTGTGATGGTTTTAACCTCTTTCTGCATAAAATTTCAAAAGGATCAGTACTCAAAAACAGCACTTGTTCTACCACAAGTTTGAACCATAAAGGATCACTGTATTTCCATATGTATATCACTCACCTCATAAATCTTCACAAAAAAAAAATCTTTGAAATCTATAGTGCAGAGTCCAATGGGCTGCTATTCATTTTTTTTTGGTTCATCCCACTGAATATCTCTTATCTGTCTGTCTATCTGTCTGTCTGTCTTTCCATCTGTGCCTTTCACTCTCTCTCTCTCTCTGGAGTGTACAGTTCATTGCTTTGCTATACAAACTTTTTGATTAAGCTTTCTACGTCTATCCACTGAATTATTTTTCTTGTGAACATGAGAACTGATGAAAAGCCTTCACTGAAGAGTAGCCTATTAAGTCCATTGATTTCCTTGAAGTGCTAAACTCCTTTCACTCATATTTTGCTCTCTGTCACCCTCAGTTCAGTATCTCTGCTACGACATGGGGGTGTATTATTATTATTTATAATTAGTCTAAAACCAAGAATAATTTTAAGAATGTGATGAATGTGAAGAGCTATGCTACCCTAGAAAAGCATCCAGTAAAGTGCTAGTTTTGGAATTTACTGGTAAAATGGCTCTCCTATAGTGGCAGGTTGTGGACATTCTAAATGAGTATCATGTTGGAAGGAGCCAAATATCTGAGAAATGGTTGTCTTTGAAAATTTTCAGGTGCAGACAAGATGGAAACCAACTACTCAATCCCTCTGAATGGATCAGAAGTGGTGGCCTATGATTCTACCATCTCCAGAGTTCTGTGGATCCTCTTGATGTTGGTTGTCTCCATCACTTTTTTCCTTGGCATGCTGGGCAACAGACTAGTGATCTGGGTAGCTGGATTCTGGATGGCACACACTGTCACCACTACCTATTATCTGAATCTAGCTTTGGCTGACTTCTCTTTCACAGTGGTTCTACCATTCCTTCTTGTTGAAATGGCTATGAAAGAAAAATGGCCTTTTGACAGGTTTGTGTGTAAATTAGTTTACATTATGGTAGATGTAAACCTATTTGGAAGTGACTTTCAGCCATTGCCTTGGACCACTGTATTTGTGTCCTTCATCCAGTCTGGGCTCAGAACCACCCCACTGTGAGCCTGGCTAAGAACATGGTTGTTGGACCCTGGATTTTAGCTCTGATTCTCACTTTGCCCCCTTTCCTCTTCTTGACTACAGTCAGAGATCCTAGAGTGGATGTGTACTGTACAATCTACTTTGCATCCAGGGGTAACACTGATGAAGAAAGGTTGAATATAGCTATCACTTTTGTAACAGCTACAAGGCTCATCAGGTTTATTATTGGCTTCAGCATACCCATGTCCATCATTCCATTTACTATGCACTCATTGCTGTCAAGATCCACAGAAGGGCTCTTTTTCTTTTCGTTTCTTTAATTCTTTCTTTCTTTCTTTCTTTCTTTCTTTCTTTCTTTCTTTCTTTCTTTTTATTTTTATTTTTTATTTTTTTGGTTTTTTGAGACAGGGTTTCTCTGTGTAGCCTTGGCTGTCCTAGAACTCACTCTGTAGACCAGGCTGGCCTCAAACTCAGAAATCTGCCTGCCTCTGCCTCCCAAGTGCTGGCTAGGAAGGTGTTTTTTGGACCCTGAATTTTAGCTCTGATTCTCACTTTGCCCACCACCGCCTGGCCAAAGGGCTCTTTTTAATTCTAGCTGTGCATTACAAGCCCTTAAGGAAGTTGTGGCTTCCTTCTTTATCTGTTTGGTTCATCTTTCAACTGGTGGCTCTTTTGGTACAGTCAGCTTCAAGGAGATATTGTTTAGTGGTGACTATCAAATACTTAACATAGTGGTAAACCCAACCAGCTCATCGGCCTACTTCAGTAGGTGCCTTGACCTGATGCTGTATGTTTTCATGGGCCAGGACTTCTGAGAGAGACTGATTCATTCCTTGCCTTCTAGTCTTGAGAGACCCCTGAGTGAGGACTCTGACCAAACCAGTGATACAAGCACCAGTTCTGCTTCACCTCCTGTGGACATTGAGATGAAGGCAATATGAAGATTGGGATGAGGGATGCTTTTCATCCCAACTCAGTTCCATTCCATTTTTGTCTTACTTTATGTTGTGCCCTAGCACACTATTAATCTGAAAAACTACTGTGTCCCTTGAATTTGAGGAAAGAAATAAAATTCAAAGTTATTATCATTGTTCTTTTGGGTGCTTTTAAAAACTAAGCCTAGCAGAGCCAGTCCCACAACACCCAGAGGAAGCTCCACTCCCAGGTGATTTGACACTCCCAGGATCAGAGGTGAGGAGGAACCAACATCTGTCCCAACACTGGGAGTAGCTGGGACCAGCAGGACCAGGCATACAGGAACTCTGCCAGCCCAGTGACTCGGGTTCCTTCCAGTTTGTCTGGGCTGGTGTCCTGAGCAGACCTTGGGCGCAAGCTCTACAGCCAGTCCCACAGCACACAGAGGAAGCCCCATTCCCAGGTGCTCTAACAAGCCCAGGATCACAGGATCCCAGAATCACATGGCTACAGAGACAGCTTGACTCTGAGGAATTCTGACACAACCAGGATCACAGGAAGGACAAGTTCCAGTCAGATTTAGCAAGGACAGGTAGCACTAGAGATAACCAGATGGCAGGGGGCAAGTATAAGAAAATAAACAACACAAAGCAAGATCACTTGGCATCATCAGAACATAATTCTCCCCCCCCCCCATAGCAAGTCCTAGATACACCATTACACCAGAAAAGAAAGATTCAGATGTAAAATCACTTCTCATGGTGATGATATAGGACTTTAAGAAAGACATAGATAGCACCCTCAAAGAAATACAGGAGAACAGTGGTAAACAGGTAGAAGTCCTTAAAAAGGAAACACAAAAAATCCCTTAAAGAACTATAAGAAATCACAATCAAACCGGTGAAGGAAATGAGCAAAACCATCCTGTACTGGCTAGTTTTGTGTGTCAACTTGACACAGGCTGGAATTATCACAGAGAAGTGAGCTTCAGTTGGGGAAATGCCTCCATGAGATCCAGCTGTGGGGCATTTTCTCAATTAGTGATCAAAGGAGTAGTGCCATCCCTGGGCTGGAAGTCTTGGGTTCTATAAGAGAGCAGACTGAGCAAGCCAGGAGAAGCAAGCAAGCCAGCAAGGAACATCTCTCCATGGCCTCTGCATCAGCTCCTGCTTCCTGACCTGCTTGAGTTCCAGTCCTGACTTCCTCTGGTGATAAACAGCCATGTGGATGTAAGCTGAATAAACCCTTTCCTCCCCAACTTGCTTCTTGGTCATGATGTTTGTGCAGGAATAGAAACCCTGACTAAGACACATCCAGAATCTAAAAAAATGGAAATAGAAACAATAAAGAACTCAAAAAGAGAGACAACCCTGGAGATACAAAACCTAGGAAAGAAGTCAGGAATCATAGATGCAAACATCACCAACAGAATGCAAGAGATAGAAGAGAGAATCTCAGGGACAGAAGACACCATAAAAAACATTGACACAACAGTCAAAGAAAATGCAAAAAGCAAAAAGCTCCTAACCCAAAACATCCAGGAAATCCAGGATGCAATGAGAAGACCAAACATAAGGATAATAGGTATAGAAGAGAGTGAAGACTCCCAAGGTAATGGGCCAGTAAATATCTTCAACAAAATTATAGAAGAAAACTTCCCTAACCTAAAGAAAGAGATGCCCATGAACATACAAGAAGCCTACAGAACCTCAAATAGACTGGATCAGAAAAGAAATTCCTCCTGTCACATAATAATCAAAACACCAAATGCACTAAACAAAGAAAGAATTTTAAAAACAGTAAGGGAAAAAAGGCAAGTAACATATAAAGGCAGGCCTATCAGAATTACACCAGCCTTCTCACCAGAGTCTATGAAAGCTAGAAGATCCTGGGCAGATGTCATACAGACCCTACAAGAACACAAATGCCAGCCCAGGCTACTATATCCAGCAAAACTCTCAATTACTATAGATGGAGAAAACAAGATATTCCATGACAAAACAAAATTTACACAATATCTTTTCACAAATCCAGCCCTACAAAGGATAATAGATAGAAAACATCAACATAAGGAGCAAAACTACACCCTAGAAGAAGCAAGAAAGTAATCTTTCAACAAATCCACATAAACCTAATTATACCTCTTAAAACAAAAACAACAGGAAGTTGACAATTACTTTTTATTAATATCTTAATATGAAAATTAATATTACCAGAATATCCTAAGCAATTGAAATCCAATAATATGAGGAATTAGAAATTTGTTGATTGTCATTCAGTGGTCTCTCTAATTTGGTAATTGGAGAAATAGGTCCAATATTGTACATTCTGTATACACTTTCAGCTTGTTTGTGACAGTGTCTTGCTGTGTCTTGAAATCTTGCTTCTCCTATCTCAGCCTCTCTATTAGTAGTATTGTTTATTTCATGTTTTTACACTATACTATGATTTTCAGAACAGCTTATATATTTCAAAAGTATTTATATACCCAAAAGAAACATAGACGATTAACTAGGGAGGTTGCTTGTAAGAGAACAGCACAGAGTGAGACTGAATGCTTTGCTTGACATTTGTAACTCTTGTGTCAAGTTTGAAGAAGAGGACTTTATTAATTACTCTTTCTCTGAGATGAATACTTTTCCAAATTATCACAGCTAATGAACCAAATTTTTACCCTCACCTAATATCTGTGCCACCCTCCAAGCAGAACCATTGTTCATTGAAATAGTTGGTGAATGACCTTTTGGATAGACCATCTTAATACACACACCATTTCTTAAATGAATGTAACCTGTTCTCTGTGGGCTGAGAATAAAGTCACTCACTCAAGACCATAGCAGGAAGTCTGTATCCAAAAATAGTGCCTACAATTCATTTCTTGGTGCAGCAGAACTATCAACTCTCAGCTTAGCTATGATGGAGGTAAAATTCTTTGGTGATGTGAGGGTCATTGAAGTACAGCCTTATTATAATAAAATCCAATGTCTAAAAATGGTTCTTATTTTAGGCTTATACCATAGTATGAGCTAAGATTTTAAATTCTACTAAATAGAAAACAAGCACACAAAAGGACTTTATATATTTATGTTCATTTAAGAAAATACTAGTAGTGATGTATTATTTTGAAGTATACAGTTAATATGTTTGGAGTTATTTAAAATTTATATTGAGAAAAATGTATTTTCACTACTGCTGTAGATGAGCATCTACATAAGACTGTTAAATTGTTTGTTGTTTTATATCCAACAACTTTTATAATACTTATTTTTAGTGTTACAATATTTTATAAATTTTAAGGAATATGACAAAAAAGATATTGTAGGTATTGAAGGGGGCGTCTCTGGGAGGAGTTGGGGTACAAAAGGGAAACAAGAATGTGATTTAATTCTATTTACTTAAAATATGTTTTTAAATGTTAACAAATTCAGATAAATTGAAATCATGTAACTTTTCTCATCATAATGCAATAAAAGTTAAAAAAAAAAAACCCTAAGCCCATATAGACTGGGGTAAAACTAAGGTATAAGTATACTACAAGATTCGAAAAGAGTAATGCATACTTGCAAGGATTAGATAAGAGTATATATTAAAATTAAGATTACTCTGTTTCAGTGGCTGGTGAGATGGCTCCATGTTTAATAAAAATTTCTGCTTTAGTAGAGTGCATGGGTTTACTTCCAACTACTCATAGCACTCATATTACAATTGCTAGTAATCTCTAGAAAATTCAATGTCCCTGGTCTCAGTAAGAATTTATACTCAGATGCACATACTGTACACACACAAACAAATAACTAAATATAAAACAAAATATTAAATTTTTTTTTCATTAACAGGTAAGTTTTGGTGAGCATGTCTATATACTTAGCATTTGGGAGGCAGAAGCAGGAGAGACTAATTCAAGACCAGTCTCTAAAACAAAGTGTAGTGGTTTGCAGGGAAACAGATGTAACTGGAGATAGTATCATTAAATAAGGCACACCTATTATATGTCATCTTTCAATTGGCATTCTTTAATTTTGTATAGAAACACAGAAGCCTGTCTAGGGAGACAAAGGAGATTAATAGGAGTGAGATTAAGTGAGAAAGCTAAGCAAGTGTGTTTGAACTGGAAACAAGTGATCAATTTTGAACATATGTACAAAATTTTAAAATCCAAAATAAATGTAACTATAACATAGACAAGATGAAGAAATAACGAAAATAGAAGTGGTGGAAGATATTTGACTGTGTCTCCAGGTCTTTGGTTTATCTAGACACAATGTACATCACTTAGAACCTTGACACCAGTGATGGTCCTCTGAGACAAGCAACCGCCATCTTGGTGAGTTTAGCATCTCCATCTTACAAAGGAATATCCCAGGTGGGTTTGTTGGTGGTTCATACCCCTCATAGAGGGGCAGACTAAGGCACATGATTCTCTTTTGTTTATCCAGTCTCCCTTACTCTGTTGCACCTCTTCACATGGCCTGAGGAATAGGCTAGAATATACAGAGGCCTAGGGGAACTAGGACATGGGCTCTATCAATGCAGCCCAGGGGATTCCTCAGCCCTGCTGGGTGAGAGGCTTTTTAGATGAGGTTGGGTAGAGAAAGAGTGATTGTAATCCTGTGAGAAGCCCATCACCTATGATTCATGAAGCAGCTCAATAAACTAATTGGTTCTCCAAAGTGAGGGTCAAGCACTGGGTTTGTCTTTGGAACCTGAAGTGAAGATAGAGACCTTGCTTATGTTGTCCACCGGGACATAATTTTAGTAACAAATTATAAAACCAAGGCTGAGAGATGGCAATCTCTACTATTTCTTAACTAATAGTATTATTGGCCCTGGCATTCCCCTACACTGGGGCACAGAACTCACAGCCATTCATTGAACTGAGTACACGGTCCCCAATGAAGGAGTTAGAGAAAGGTTCTATGGAGCTGGAGGGTTTGCAGCCCCTTAGGACGAACAACAATATGAACTAACTAGTACCCTCAGAGCTCCCAGGGACCCAACTGCCAACCAAGGACTATACATGGTGGGAGCGATTGTTTTGGCAGCATGTGTATAAGTGTTTTTAAAAGATAGATATGTTAAACTTTAGAGCTTTTTTCCTTTCTCTTGTCTGAATTCAGGGTACTTTAATAAAGAGAATGCATTCATGTAGAAGCATAAGTTCTACTTGAATATAGGAGGAGATGGAGATGTCAAACACAGAAAACCAAAGCCTCTGGCATAGTTGGTTCCAGAGTCTTCTAAATTGTTTTGCAAGTAGATATAAAGCAACTTACTGGATACTGTGCGCCATCTTGTGGATGTCCAGGCACATAGCAAGAAAATAAGTCAGGCTTGCTGCTCAGGTCTGTGACCTTATGGAGACAAGTTAGAAATCTCTCTCTCTCTCTCTCTCTCTCTCTCTCTCTCTCTCTCTCTCTCTGTATGTTTCATTTGTGAATACAAAGAGTGACATGGAGATGAGATGTCTGGTAGCACAACATGCTGGGAGCAAAACAGATAGCCAAAGTTATCACTACATCCAAGAGTCAGTAGATAGAGTTAGGAGAAGAGTTTTATGTCAGTCTCAGTTCACCAAAACTGTCACAACAATAACCATAATATGAAATCTGCTGTAGAAACTCAAAATATGCTCCTATGCACACA
>JADRCD010191941.1:0-20517 GCA_019843815.1 Montemys delectorum
CCCCAAACAGTGGTCTTTGTCCTTGATTCACTCTCCTGTAGAATCTGGAATACTTCACACAGGAAAAGCCATAGACACAGACCAAAGTGCAGACCTGTGGATGCTTCCAGAATACTAAGAAATCTTTTCTTTTGTTCTCTTTAACACTGTCTTAAAGTAATGGCTATTACATTTGACTCAAGATTTTGTTTAACAAATGTGTCTATAAACAAATGCATAAATAGGATTTCAAATATGTTCTTATACTTAATTTCTATAGTTGTACAGCCAATAGTATATTTAAGATAAAAATAATTCAGTGTATCATCTTTATTTCTTAAGGAAAAAAATGAGTCCTATTTTTATCTTTTTTTCCCTAAAAGACTTGTGAAGAAAGAGATAAAAAATCTACTGAGAGATATTAAACTAGCAAAAAATATTAAACTATGGGAAGCATAGAGATGCAACTGACTTGTGGTACAGTTATAGATGTATTTGAAAACAGGTTTCTAGGCAGACATTGGGCGCAACATCTGCAGCCAGTCCCACAACACCCAGAGGAAGCTGCACTCCCAGGCGCTCTAACAAGCCCAGGATCACAGGATCACAAAAGCACAGGATCACAGAGACTGCCTGACTCTGAGGACACAGTGAGAAGACCAAACCTAAGGATAATAGGTATAGAAGAGAGTGAAGACTCCCAGTGTATGGGCCAGTAAAATCTTCAGCAAAATTATAGAAGAAAAGTTCCCTAACCTAAAGAAAGAGATGCCCATGAACATACAAGAAGCCTACAGAACTCCAAATAGACTGGACCAGAAAAGAAAATTTTCCCGTCACATAATAATCAAACACCAAATGCACTAAACAAACAATTTTAAAAGAGGTAAGGGAAAAAGGTCAAGTAACATATAAAGGCAGGCCTATCAAAATTACACCAGACTTCTCACCAGAGACTATGAAAGCTAGAAGATCCTGGGCAGACGTTATACAGACCCTAAGAGAACACAAATGCCAGCCCAGGCTATTATACCCAGCAAAACTCTCAATTACCATAGATGGAGAAAGCAAGATATTCCATCACAAAACAAAATTTACACAATATCTTTCTACAAATTCAGCCCTACAAAGGATAATAGATGGAAAACACTAACATAAGGAGCAAAACTACACCCTAGAAGAAGCAAGAAAGTAATCTTTCAACAAACCCACATAAACCTAACTCCACCTCTTATAACAAAAACAACAGGAAGTAACAATTACTTTTTCTTAATATCTTAATATGAAAATTAATATTACCAACATATCCTAATCAACTGAAATCCAAAAATATGAGGAATTAGAAATTTGTTGACTGTTATTCAGTGGTCTCTCTAATTTAGTAATTGGAGAAATAGGTCCAAGGATTGTACAATCCTTATACACTTTCTGCTTGTTTGTACATGACAGTGTCTTGCTGACATAATGGTCTTGAAATCATGCTTCTCCTATCTCAGCCTCTCTATTAGTAGGATTGTTTATTTCATGTTTTTACACTATACTATGGTTTTCAGAACAGCTTACATATTTCAAAATTATTTATACAGCCAAAAGAAACATAGACAATTAACTTAGGAGGTGGCTTGTAAGAAACAAGAAAGAGTGAGACTGAATGCTTTGCTTGATATTTGTAACTATTGTATCAAGTTTGAAGAAGAGGACTTTATAAGTTAGTCTTTCTCTGAGATGAATACTTTTCCAAATTATCACAGCCAATGAACCAAATTCTTACCCTTGCATAATGTCTGTGCCACCCTCCAAGCAGAACCATTTTTCATTGAAACAGTTGGTGAATGACTTTATGGATAGACCATCTTAATACACACACTATTTCTTAAATGACTGTAACCTGTTCTCTGTGGGCTGAGAATAAAGACACTCACTCAAGTCAAATAGCTTTGACCATAGCAGGAAGTCTGTATCCAAAAATGGTGCCTACAATTTATTTCTTGGTGCAGCAGAACTGTCAACTCTCAGCTTAGCTATGATGGAGGTAAAATCCTTTGGTAAGGGTCATTGAAGTATAGCCTTATTACAATGAAATCTAATGTCTAAAAATTGTTCTTATTTTGGGCTTGTACTACTCTAAGAGCCAAGATTTTAAGCTCTACTAAATACAAAACAAACAAACAAAAGACTTTATATATTTATGTTCATTTAAAAAATACTAAAAATGATGTATTGTTTTAAAATATACAATTAATATGTCTGGAGTTATTTAAAATTTATATTGAGAAAAATGTATGTATTTTTAGTATTGCTGTAGACAAGCATCTACATAACACTGTAAAATTGATTGGTGTTTTATATCAAACAACTTTTATAATACTCATATTTATTGTTATAATATTTTATAAATTTTAAAGAATATGACAAAAAAGGTATTGTAGGTATTGAAGGGGGTGTCTCTGGGAGGATTTGGGATACAGAAGGGAAACAAGAATGTGATTTAATTGTTTACTTAAAATATGTTTTTGAATGTTAACAAATTCAGATAAATTGAAATCATGTATCTTTTCTCATCATAATGTAGTAAAATTTAAATCAGTTTAAAAAAAAAAGAAGACAGGTTTCTAAATTACTTATTAATTTGGTTTAGTTTTCCTAAACTTTTTTTGTGTAGGAATTGATTTGTTGCACATAAATGTCCATGCAGCAGGGCGTCCGCTTCTCGAATACATAGTAATTTAAGATGTCTAATTATGAGGAGAAGCAAAAAGCACTCATGAAATTACATATTTAGAGATTTTAATGACATTTCATATTTGCAAATCCAATTAGTTATAGTGTTTTGTTTAAGTCTGCCCTTGAGAATTACTGAATATCGAGATGTCTAATTTCATTGTAAATCAAAGTTCCAAAGAAATTATTTGAAAAAAAGCAAAACACTTGTGGATTGTAATGTCCCTACAAGAGAGACTGTAACTTGTCTGACTCTCAGCTTTGCCAGGGCAGAACTGAGAGGAGTAAATTGTGAGATTGCCACCCACCTTGGAAAAGGCCTCTCCCTGGGGATTTCCAAACAATCTCATGGGGTTTCTGTCTAGCCCCCTGGAAAGCATATTGTTTTCCAGTTACAGAAGATAAAACAGGTTCAAAGATATAAGGTGAATCCAAGGTCATTGTGTCCTGGAGCACCATGCCTTCTGACGTGAGAGAACTGGAAACCCTGAACTCTCTGGTAGGTGGCCTGAGCAATGTCCGAGCTATGCTCATAGAGTCAACCCAGTACCTTGCCAAGGCTGAGGAGAGGCTAGCTGAAAGCCCTTGGACCAAAACAACCTGTGACATCTTAAGCAGTTGTCCTTTCCTCATCTCCCCTCGTGCCCTCTCTCTCTCTCTTTCTCTCTCTCTCTCTGACTCTCTCTTTGTATGCATGTGCATGGGTATGTGTGCTCAGATGTATATGTGTATACACACACACATATATATACATATACATATATATATTCATATTCTCAGGCAGATTGGGAGGCTGGAGGCCATGAGGAAGGTGGGAGCTATCCCTGTGATGATGTGAGTTACTAGACACAAGAGTCTTGAATTAGGATGGACGGAGGGTTTTTATGTCAATGAAAGCCCCTCGGGGTTTCTATACAACTTGGAGAGTTCTATGTATAGAATTCAAGGACTAATTCACCTAAGGGAGAGAATCTAGATACTTTTTCTAATTTGCTACTAAAACTTAACACATCTTCAGTTATGACACCAGCAACAAACTTCAGTATTTGTAGTACTCAAGACTGTTATCAATTACAGTCACAGTATTTTTATGTTATATTGTTGTTGTTGTTGTTATTATAAAATATGGCCTGTGTCTTTTTCTTTTTTGTTGAGACAGGATCCCATTATGTAGCTCTGGCTGCTAAAACTTTCTACATAGACCAGCTGGCCTTGAACTCAGAGAGATCTGCCTGTCTCTGCTTTCTGTATGAGGGGGATTAAAGACATAATTATCATTCTTGCTATTGTGGTATCATTAACGTACTAGTGAAAGACAATGTTTTAAATATCTTTGGTGTATGTCATCATATCAGGCTTCCTTTAAAAGACTATGTATTTTAATTCATGCATTGAAAAGTATTTACTTGTTTTAGACAGTAGGTATGACAGCCATGTAAATCAAAATTTCCTAGAATACTTTAGCCCCAAATATATGTATTTCAACAAGAACGTGTGAAAGCACATGAAGTCCATGCCTTCACTATAACTAGACAACAGACAATCCTCAAAGCTCAAATTACATGACCTAGGAAATGAGTGACATATGGCTGACAGATGTCAGGTTTCACACTGTCAAAGAGAAGAGCTGAAAAGACTTGAGGGGAGGGGATGATGACCTGGACTCTGTGTAATTGAATGAAAGAGAGAGAGAAGACCATCAACTGATGGTTTGGAATATGTGTAAATAGATGTATAAATACATGAGCAACTATCTACTTATATCTACCTGATAAAGTATAAGGAAAACCTAAGAATGATGAACAGACCAAGAACCCAGAGCCCATTTTCTCAATCTTATAGTCATCGGAAAAGTTAACATGAGGATAAAATTTGTCTAGGGAAGTATAAAATGACCATGAAGTGTATTATGATACAAAGAAAAAAAGGGCTGAAGAATGTGTAAGAGCCAATTGGAAGGGTCTTTACTTGCCAAGTATGATGTGATTTAAGCATCAAAGCAAATCATGCCATAATGGATCTGTAGGTTGTTGACTATGATATGAACATAGTCATTTTGATTAATGTCAGTAAGGGACTATATAAGGAAAGGGAAGCCATGCCAACTAATATGTGTCAAAGAAGAATGCAGTTAGAAAATCAGTATTAGCAGTGACATAGTAACAATTGTTTCAGGCAAGAATTATCAATGGATGCTACAATGATGGTATGGAATTGCAAAGACTGTCCCACAAAGACAATTATTAATTAAAAAAGAGAATGATAGCGATTTCACAGTGAAGAAATCTGAGCGATCACTTTAACAAAATGTTAGAAAGTGGTATTCTTAGTCATGGAGCAAACCAGCATCGTGTGCTTCCTGGTAGACACACCGGAAAGGACTGAGCAGCGGGTGCTGTTTAAACTCTAACTCATCGTGCGTGGAAAACTACTTCCAGTCCTACAGAATGTGAGCCCTGTGCTCTTCAAAAAAAAAAAAAAATACCAGTCATAAAGAAAAAAAAGAAAAGGACTGAAGATGCTAAAGAGACAAGACACTGAAATGCAACACATGATCACAGACTCTACACGTTTCCTCTTCTCAGAAATAATATTATTACATCAGCGAGTGAAATTTGGTAAAAAACAAAAAATCTGTAAACTTGATAAATTTTACTTTGAAAATTATATGGTAGAAAATGATAGGCTTTTTGATAATTTATATTGAGGTATTTAAAGATTAAGGGGCATGATATCTTCAACTTGCTTTCAAACCATTCAAGCTGGGCATTGGGATACAGGTCTTTAATGCTAATACTCAGGAGTCAAACACTGGCAGCTGTATGTGACTTTGAGGCCAGCCTGGTGTACATAGAAAATTCCAGGTCAGCCATAACTACATAGTAAGACTTTGTCTCAAAAAAAAAAAAAAACCCAAAAAAACAAAAAGGAACAAATGATCAAAAATTCAATACAAAACAAAATGCAAAATTTAGAAAATAATATATGTATATATAAACAAAAACTCCTAAGTATATATAAAAAAGAATGAGAGTAAAAATGTGGTAAAATGCTAGGTTAGAGACTCTAGACCTTACCATTCTTTTAACTTTTCTGTAAGTGTGAAATCATGTCCACAGATTCAACCGACTGCAAGTTTGAGTAGTTTTGTAAACTGAATCTCCACTGAACACACACACACCTTTTCATTGTTCTTCTCCCCTGAATAACAGTGTTACTATGTACACAGTGTTCATATTAGGCATCTCAAAGGGTTTAGAATCGATTTAATTTATGCCCAAAGATGCACAAGTCACATGCAAGCACTGTGTCGTTTTATACATTGGAAATCCACAGCTTCGGAAGCCCAGGTGTAAGAGGGCGGTAGAGTCGCCGCCATGTGTGAGAGGGCTCTGGAGTCAGGATCCCCTATGGAAATGATTGTTGAATGACTGTATCTCAAAACAAAACAAAACAAAACAAAACAAAGCAAAACAAAGTAAAAACCGGGGAAAGAAAAATGAAACCTCTCTTCACACTAAGGACTTTATTGAACTGCTTTAGACTCTATGGACAAAACATAATTCCAGGGTTTTGGATTGACCTGGGCTGCCTGTCTTCCGTCCTCTAGAAAGCCTATCCTTATAACCACTGGAGGAAACAAAAGCTCAAAGCTAAGCAGCCCCCCCCTCTCCGTCTCCCTCTCCCTCTCCTTCTCCCTCTCCCTCTCTGTCTCCGTCTCTGTCTCTCTGTCTCTGTCTCTCTTTCCCTCTCTCTCTGTCTCTCTCTCCCTCTCTGTCTCTCCTTCCCTCCCCCTCTCTCTCCCTCTCTCCCTCTCCCTCTCTCTCCCTCTCTGTCTCTGTCTCTCTGTCTCTCTTTCTCTGTTTCATCTTTTCCACTTCCCATGTAACCTCCTCTGTAACCAAACGCAGTTTTCCCTAGTGATAAGAAACAGAGAAGGACTTCTTAGTCGTTAAGAATGCACCCTCTATACCATCATTGAGCACCCCTCTGGGCTGATGGTCACCTCCGAGTTTAGTGTCCTGTCCAGTTGCTTGAGCCTGAGGGACTTCTAATCCCGACCTTGAGGGTCATTGATTTGTGAGGCCAATCCTTACTATTGTCTATAAATGTTAGTTCTTCTTTTAGTCTTTGCATTCTGTATTCTTCTAAGTCACTGGACTAGGTCAGCTGCAAACCAACATGGATCTTTGACCCCTAGCAGTACTTTAGCTAAGAAACATCTGTGAACAACAATCCCAGGTCAGGGCTTTCAGGGCCATGACCTGCTTATAGAAACGAATTGACAGTCACTTCCCCTGAGAAGTCAATGAATAACCACAGCTTACACAGATGCCCCAACCACTCTTCCATGAGCTCTGGCCACATCTCTGCAGTTCCTGGGTGCCAGGCGATTTAGCAGTAAGGGCCTTGACCTCAGCTGCTTAGTTATTTATCAGCTGTGTCTTTCGATTTGTCTCACAACAATCTGTATACTAAAGAGTGCCAATCCCTTGGGTCCAAGCACTAAAGCTGTTTTGGGGAGTTCGGCCCTCAGAAAACTCAAAGTACTTTATGCACCCTCTCTGGGCCTTGCCCAGTGGCAGCTCAGGGATAGGATGTTTTCATTAGAGAGCACCTGGTGAATCAACATGGCTTAATGTTTGTTACACCTTCCCCGCTGAAAGGGATGCTCTGTCTATGTCTTGGATGCTATTGATGTAAGCATGGGTTTTCCAATTATAGCCCTTTCGATATTTTGAATTCCATAATTAACGATGTGAAGTCTGGCTACTGAATTACAGCATGCTCAGGAGCATCCTTGGCCTCTACACACTAGATGTCAGTAACACTTCTGATGAAGATGTCTCCAAGCAGTACTAAATGTCCCTTAGGGGACAAAATTGCTTCTCCTTGAGAACTGCTGTCATAGAAGTTCCTCTCCTGAGGGTTCAGAATGTCACTGTACCCAGAACCTCAGTCATTACTGTCTTAGTGATGTTTCCTTGATGAGCATTTATAATTTTTATGGCACTAACAAAGAGGTTTGCTGCTTATAAAATTGCTCATATCAATCAATAAATAAATAATTGCTCATATCCTGTTTTGGCAAGCACTAACTTTTGCAATGTAAAAAAAAAATATCTACTTTTCTTACTATGAGAATAGAAGGTATCCAACAGATCAAGTTATATATAACATCACTTGTGGATTTAGAAATGACCACATTAACACGCACAGCATTGAGTGCTAATAAGGCCTGGATCCTGGCTGAGCTGGGGCTATGACAGCTTGCGTTTGATAGCAAATTGAACCTCTAGAATTCTGCAAGTGCTCCCAGGGAACTCATAGTCCTCAGATTTCTGGTTCATTAAGTCAGGTACAAATGCAATTAGCAGCTGTGGTCGACTGAATGCCACAGCTTTTTGAACTGTGGCTATAGGGTCAGGTAGCTGAATGTGGGATTAAAAAAAAAAACAACAGTGAGACTCTTGTATGTGAAGATACGCAGTATTTCGGCGTATGTAGGATAGGAAGGTTTTTTTCTTTCTTTCTTTTTAGAATGTAATAGTTATATTACAGAAAGAGAGGGCTTAATATTTTCTTATAGTTATTCTTCCTCATGTAAGTACCACACTGGGATGTCTTTGGATTGTATTGTGATGGAGCATTTGATTATAACAATTCCTGTTGGAAGACAGAGAGGTGGCTCCATGGTTAAAAGCACTTGCTGCTATTGTACAGCGTGTGGGTTGGGTCCCCAGTTCACACGTAGTGATACTCTACTTCCAGAAGATCTGGCACCTTCTGTCTCCCAAGGACATTTATGTAGACATTCAGGGAAAATACATATACACATGAAAATAAAGTAAGCAAATCCTTAATTTAAAAATCTGCTGTTTAAGTTGTTGACTTGAGCTTCATTCAGAAAAATAATTAAATGAATTTCAAGCTTGGGGTTAGGACAAAATTTTCAACAATTTTGAAATGGCCTTGAGCAAGTTTCTCCACTTTGCACCATATATTTATGCCAATGATATTCTCAGTATTAACAATCAAAATGGCAATCACCTTGGAAAAATGATGAAGACGCCATGGCTTGTAGTATCAAATATTTAGCTAAGGTTTAGCTTTTTATTTTTTAAATAACCAAGCACATCTTTTTTCAGTATGTAAACTTGTTTTCATTGTCAATAATTTAAAAATTATGCATACCCAAGAGAATTGTTTCAAAATAAATTTCTTTATGATTTGTCAGTAAATGTTTGCTTTGTATGCCTGTTTTATAGAACTATATAGTTGCTACTATATAAATCTGTGTTTCTTGGACAAAGTGGGAGAAATTTAAGAAACCATGGTCTAGGCGCTTGCCTGGAGATATATATATATATATATATATATATATATATATATATATATATATATTGGTATTTTTGAGACAGGGTTTCTCTGTATAGCTCTGGCTGTCCTGGAACTCACTCTGTAGACCAGGCTGGCCTAGAACTCAGAAATCCACCTGCCTCTGCCTCCCAAGTGCTGGGATTAAAGGCATGGGCCACCACTGCCTGACTTTGGACCTATAGATATTAATGATGGATTATCTGGATCTTAAACTTCATGATAAATTTTTTTTCTTTTTTTTCTGGGTGTAGTAACCCAAGTCTGTATTCTCAGCACTTGGTGATAAATATAGGAGAGAGAGACCAGCATGGACAACACAGTGAGCTTCTGTTTCAAACACCTAAAACAAATACATCTCTCTTTAGAGGAAATGGATTCAGAAAGACAGGCTAATTGGTCCAAGTTACCAGCTACAACTTGGGGTGACTTTGGGACAGACCCCTCTGATTCCACTCGTGCTGCCTACATTCTCACTGGGCTTTTGCATTTAGGCTCTGTGCCTACTTCTCTACCACCACAGTGTTGTGTGTGATGCTTGGCCATTGATGGAAGAGCAATAGGCAGGGCAGAAGGAGTAGAGGAAGCTATGATTCACTCTACCATTACATCACTTTGAAGACCCTTGGACAGACCTCTGAGATTTCTGAACTCTAGGACAAAGGGGGAGAGTGACCAGGACAGTAATGCAATGTCCTCACTTCCAATTTAGGTCATGAAAAGTTCAGGATCCTGTCTCAGAAATCTCATAATATGCATCTTGCTTAATCATAGCGATATTTGGGAATTGGACCAAATATCACAAATTAGAACATTTGCTCCATGATGTTTAGAACTGACTTTCTCCTTGGCAGCTTAAACTGTGAAAAAGAACATGGAAGAGCTGTGCAGAGAAGTTCACATCTGTCTTAGGCTGTGAACAGACACCGTGACCAAGGCAACTCTTACACAGGACAACATTTCATTGGGGCTGGCTTAGAGGTTCAGAGATTCAGTCCATTATCATTAAGGTGGGAGCATGGTAGCACCCAGGCAGCCATGGTGCAAGAGGAGCTGGGAGTTCTACATCTTCATCTGAAAGCTGTTAGTGGAAGACTGACTTCCAGGAAGCTGGGACTAGGGCATTAAAGCCCACACCCACAGTGACACACCTACTCCAACAAGGCTACACCTCCAAATAGCGCCACTCCCTGGGCTGAGCGTGTACAAACCATCGCATTTCACAATGTCATTGGTTGCTAGGGGGAATGAAAACATTTTATCGGAAGTACTCTGTCCTACAACAGAGATTCAGAAGGAGCCATGAAAGGAGACTGATTATCGCCTTCATTTGCCGGGTAGAAGTTAAGAGTACAAACCACCTGTAAGCAGCTGTCAGAAAATGCTGTGCTCCACAGCGGTTCCCACTTCCCCTTTCTGGGTTCTTTTCCTAGGTTTCCTAGTGAGAAACTTAAAATAAACCCTGTTGATTTTAGTTCTATTAGTTGCCTCCCTCCACTGGTAGAAAACAGGCAACAACACAAAAAATAAACACTAATGTTCAAAGTCTTTCTTAGACGGTAGAGCTCTTTCTAAATGGTTCCTCCAAGATCAGCTCATTTTCTGTCCACGTAACTCCACGGAAGAGTCTCTTTCAGAAAACACTGGGAGTTTGTTAAATCTCTGTTGACCTTCCATTTGTTTCAGTCTCTGGATCAACAACAGAGTTGTTGTACCAAGATGAATCAAATAGAAAACATTTCGTGGTGATGTCTGTCTGAAATGTCTTCTGAGTTTTCTTATGGAATGCAAGTGTTCTTAATAATGAACACTCTGGAACATGTGTGCTTTTTAAATTTAAATATTGCATACGTGGTTTAATATTCAGCACTTATACCTTTTAAAAAATATTTATTTATTATTATAAATAAGAACACTGTAGCTGTCTTCAGACACACCAGAAGAGGGCGTCTGATCTCATTACGGGTGGTTGTGGGCCACCATGTGGTTGCTGGGATTTGAACTCAGGATCTTCGGAAGAGCAGTCAGTGCTCTTGTCTGCTGAGCCATCTCACCAACCCCGAACTTATTCTTGATATTTTGCCTTTTTATTGAAGTAAAAAAAATTTTTTTTTAAAACCTTTATGTGGCTCTTCAGAGATGTCTGGTGTACTTTGCTCTAAGGAAATGGGACACAAGAGCCTGGTGATACAAACGGGGACATAGGGGTAAGGAGATGCACTTGAAGAGGAAGATTAAAGTTGGACACCTGAAAAATCTGAGATGGATTAAAAAATGGAGCCAAGGATTCCAACACAAAATATGTTTGCAGTAAACAGCAATTATTCTGTGGTGAATTTGATGAAAACCATATTGATCATGATGATGACTTAGCCAAGGGAGACAGTATTCAGCATCCTGGAATGGTGAGTTCCCTCCCAGAACAGGAAGAAGAGAAGCTTCCTTAGGAACATTTCACCAGAGTCCCTGCAGGAGGGCACAGCTCCACACCCAGTGTGTGGTGGGAGAAGTACCCATTTGTGCTTCCTCTATAGCTCCAGACCAGGGACCGTCCTGCCTCACCAAAGGGACAAACCCGTTCATGTCTAAGGAAAACACTCTTAAATTAAAGCAATTTACCCGTGCATCTTTGCTAATGAATATTAATCTCCCCAAGTACCTTTGGGTTTATTGTTTTGTCTCTATGCCTTCTGACAGTAATGGCACATTAGGAGTTACTCTTAAATCTATGGCCACAAAAGAGCAACTACTCGCTGGAAGGGATTGTGTGCTGTATGTTATTATAATTTATGGTCCCAAAGAAAGTTCAGAATTGAGTATATGTATGTATCATTCCAGTGAGCATATTCAAATTTCTCATTGTCTTTCAACCACAGTTAGCTTTGCTCCAGAAGAGAATGTTAATGTTTTAAAATTATATCCCTTGAGAATATGACATTGGTTATAAGGGTCTCCCTCTTGCAATGTATGAATTAACAAGTTTTTCTTGTACTGAGATTTTGTCTATAAAAATTGGGCACCATTTTCGAATGTGAAAATATCCAGCACAATAACGAAAGAACTTTCCGTTCTCACATCATCCCTAATCTAGCCAAGGATATTTCAGAGCAACTAATATGTGTCAGGTGACACTAAGATATATAAAACCCAGTCCCTAGCTTTGGCCTGAGAGTGTGGCAGGGCTTTACAGAATTATTGCTCCCACCTGCCAAAACCCTCGTGTGTGTGAGCCTTTGAAATAGCAAGTCACTTTATCATAAAATGTACAGCCACTATCACAGCAGGGTTTTATTTTTTTCCTCTCTGACAACTCAGAACCTAGGGATCAGTGGTCACCTTAGAAATATCTTTTCTTCATTCCCAACATTGTTCTCCTCTTCTAGGTTAGTGTTCATCTGTATGTGTTCACAGAAACTGATAATATTGGGAAAGTAAATAGAGAAACAGATTAGTCCTCACCTGGCAGTTAATCCGGCCACCCGAGACACTCTTAAGATGTCCACAACTTCCAAAGCTAACTTTGGAATTCTGTGCCCACCAATTTCTCATTAGTCCTCAAAGTCACAGAAGGTGCCAAATAGGAATGGAGGGATGAAGGGAGGGAGGGAGAGAGACAGAGAAGTATTGAGTTGTGACTTCAGGATGCTACAGGATATTCAGAGTCCGGTCCTAGGAGAGTTTCAGTCAGGTTCCTGGGTCGCACAGATTATTTCTGTATGAGATGGACTCTGCTCCCATCATTCTCAAAGTGCATTAAAGAAACACAGTTGACCTCAGCTGAAAGGCAACTTGGTTCATTCTATAGGAGCACAGAAAACCAAGGACAGCTTAGCTGATGAGTGAAGGGACAAACGATCAGACAGACAGTCATCAGTTACCTTGATGAAGACTCGGAATGCAGAAGCTGAGGGTGACTTGCTCCGCTCTGCTCTTGAGTGTCACCTTCCTGCTGTGGCCCAGGGGAAGGAAGTGTAGCTGGGTCAAGCTGATCCCAAGGTGCCTGGGCTTCTGCGGAGCTCTGAGACCTGCATGTGTGAAGACGTCTCTACTTCTCTCTTGCCTCTGTGACTCACACCCATTGCAACACCGAGTGGTGACTAAGTCTCTCCTCCGTGGATGGAGGGCGGAGAGATTGTAGGTCATAGGTTTCCAAAGGAATCCGCAGTGTTTTTTATAAATTAAATGTAGCTAGCTAGAGAAAACTACTCACACTCTCTTGACCAAAGGAGGCAGCTGAAATCACGTGACTGAGGAGCATCTTTGTAAACCTCCTGGTGCGTGGAACTGATCATAGCACTGAAAAAAAAAATTATGAGCAAGAAGATCAACATAATAAATGACCAAGTATGGTTCAGGAATAATTTGTGGTTTCCTAATTTGTGTTTTAAGGTATGACAAAACATCTCGACAAGGTCTGTGGAAGTGAAAAGGAGAAAGGGTTGCCCTCACCTCCAGCTGGCCTTTTCCAGAACTGTTCCCAGCAGACCTGGCACTGCTTGGTGCCAGCTGAAGCTGTAAGGGGTGGGGGGATGAGATGCCGCCTACCTTCCGTGCAGCTTGCCAATACCCCACTCCCCGCCCCTGCAGCTCATGATAGTCCAGGCAGGCCAATGTGCACTGAAGTTTTACTTCTAATTTTATGCTGTATTTCTCTCCCTCCTCCACCAACTCTGCTCCTTCTTGAAGAGTAGTTACTGTTTCCTGGGAGCAAACAATGAAAGAGCCTATCCCTCTGCTGGAGTCTAGACAGGCAACTGCTTTTTGAATTAAATGGGTGTGGTTCCTAGTTCCTCCACCACAACAGAAGATAAATTTATCCAGATAAATATTTGGGGTACCTGATATATGCAAAATATACTTTTTCCCTTTAATAATGTACAATACAGAGTAAAGGCACAAACTTGCAGCTTCAGAATAAAAGCATCATGGATTGAAACCCATATGAAGACAGCCACGATGCTTAATCCTCCTCCTAAGCAGGCTTTTATATCTGAAAGGTAGAGAGACCCTCAAGCACCTGGGTGGTCCTGGAGGACTGAAGGGAAAGGCCAAAGAAAAGGTTACACCACAGTAAGTTTGACTCAATAATCTCACTCAGTGCTGCTCTGTTTTAAAAAATTCCCCAAAAAGAGTTAAAAAATAAATAAATAAATGTCGTGACTGATTTGCATGCTATGGTTGGGAATTCTTGCCCTCTCCTTGGCGTGGTCTCTCAGTACTGATGAATTAAATGGAAAGGTTCAGGGTCCAGGCATGTGGGGTGGAGGTGAGGGTGAGATTAAAACAACCCCTGCCTCACCTTGTCAGCTGGATACTGAGAAATCCCCAGCACTGTCTCCAGACTGAAATCACAGCCACGTTCAAAGTCACATACTGAGTTCTGCTTCGTTTTGCTCTGTCCCTTTATAATGTCAGCTGTGTGTGTGTGGGGGGGGGGGGAGGCAGTGAAATGGTAATCATTTACCATCAGAGGGTAAAGGATGCTGCCTCTAAAACATGGCAGACTGAGTTCCATCTCCAGGATCTCCACGGAGTAGGAGAGAGTTGGCTCCTCAAAGTTGTCCTCTGACCATATGCGTGTTTGGAACACACACACATGCACACAAGAAAGAAAGAAAGAAAGAAAGAAAGAAAGAAAGAAAGAAAGAAAGAAAGAAAGAAAGGAAGGAAGAAAGGAGTAAGGAAGGAAGGAAGGAAAGAAGGAAGGAAGGAAGGAAGGAAGGAAGGAAGGAAGGAAAGAAGGAAGGAAGAAGCCCCATTCCTTTTGTTTTTCACAAGTGAAAGAACGTAACCTTCGAAAATACTACTTTGCTTGGAATTCTCCCTACATCAGGCCTCTGGTCATCAAAGGTGGTGTGTGTGTGTGTGTGTGTGTGTGTGTGTGTGTGTGTGTGTATCTCACCAAAATGACATTTGGTTTTTCTTCTATTTCTTCTTTTAAAAGGTTACAGTGTGGAATTTATCCACATTTAATTTTATGTTGTTAGTTTGGTTGTAGCTACCTAGGAGTGAACCTAGACAGCACACGAAACACCCAAGTCTCCCTTTTCTTCTAAGTCTGTAGCTGCCCAAGAGTATCTCCATGTCTTCTCTTCCCAAACACAATGAGGCTCCCTCAGTCCCAAGCCGCCCTAGCCAGCATCTATCAGACTTCTTGTATCTGTGCTGATCTTGAGGGAATCTCTGGTCCAACCACAGAGAATCTTGAGACGGGAGCCCCGTGGAGAAAAGCACGTACCCGGTCCGCCCTTACAGCAGGGTTGGTGGTCCCAGGTGTGAGTAGTCTGGTCTGGTATTGCTCACCTAAGGTCAGCTCTCAGGGCATGTGAGCCTTCTATTTCCTGGTGGGATCTGGGAATGCTCTGCCACAGCCACTCTCAGATCTCTGACTAGCTCTGAATGGCTTTATGACTTCCAGTATGTAAGATCAGAACTTGTACTTCCTCCTCCCTCTGTCAATAGATGGTTCTCTTATTTTTCTACAAAAGAAACCTGTCTTTTGTCCTGCCCCACTTTATACACCAACACTACCTTTGTTTATGAGAAACCTGAGTACCAAAGCTGTACCCAAACTGGGAGCTTTATTGCTCGTTTGTTTGTTTCCTGACTCTCCCAGTTGTATGATAAAGCTGGGCTGATCCTATGTCCTCTTGTATAGCAGGGCGGACAGACAGACCAATGGTGAAGGACTGAGTCATTGCAGCACTTAGTGAATTCTCTGAAGAAAAGTTTTTCACGTTGGAGGAGCACACATTCTTTCAAGGACACACAAGAGGTCCTGGCTTGAACAGCAGGGTGAAGAGGGTGACACCGGGCAGCCATTGTTCAGGGGAAAGGAGGGCTGTAGCAGACATAAGACTCACCAGGAACAGTAGGGTTTCCTGGCAACAGAGAGGCTTGTGAGAAACAAGACCAGCACAATAATAAGAAAAATGGGGCTTTTAAGAGGGAAGAGGAGGGAACTCCCTTCCTATGACCACTGCAGTAGGAGAGAGTGCTGGGAAGTCTCCATAACATCCACTGACCTGAGGAAGATCCAAAGATGAGACAATGCTAGACTGGTTGGAAGGACTAGTTTCATATGAAGGACCGCGGCCTTACCTAGCCCCCCTTGCTTTTTTGCCCTTAGACAGTGTCTCTGTCCAATCACAGGTCTGCCCAGCTACTGCTTCTCCCCCAACCCAGCACGAAAACGCATAAGGTCCCCTGCTTTCTTGGGGCCCTACTTTTCTGAAGGTTTCCATACATTAACCTTGTTTGCCTTCTTAAAAAGAAAATAGAGACATCAATCACAATCCTAGCTACGTGGGAGGCAAGATCGTTCATTCTTGGAATACCAGTGTTGTTAGTTAACCCAAGAAACAGGCAATGTCGTTCACAGACATCCTGTTGATGGGTGGTGGATAAGGTGGGGGAAACCTGCAGGCAAGGAGATCTGGCCTGGTAGAGGTTGATTCAAAGCATGCCTGGGCTATACTGTGAATTCAAGGTTTGCCTGGAATGTGTCATAAGGCCTCTCTCTCTCTCTCTCTCTCTCTCTCTCTCTCACACACACACACACACACACACACACACACACACGCCACACAAAAAAATGACTGCAACAACAAAAAATAGTTATACTTATCACACAGGCTTGCTTTGCCTAACACCATAATTGAATGTTTGTGTCTTAGTCAGGGTTTCTATTCCTGCACAAACGTCATGACCAAGAAGCAAGTTGGGGAGGAAAGGGTTTATTCAGTTTATTTCCACATGGTTGTTGATTATTAGAGGAAGTCAGGACTGGAACTCAAGCAAGTCAGGAAGCAGGAGCTGATGCAGAGGCCATGGAGTGATGTTCTTTACTGGCTTGCTTCTCCTGGCTTGCTCAGCCTGCTCTCTTATAGAACCCAAGACTTCCAGCCCAGGGATGGCACCACCCACAAGGGGCCCTACCCCCTTGATTACTAATTGAGAAAATGCCCCACAGCTGGGTCTCATGGAGGCACTTCCCCAACTGAAACTCTCTTCTCTGTGATAACTGCAGCCTGTGTCAAGTTGACACACAAAACTAGCCAGTACAGTTTGGATGATGTCTGTTCTTTATTATGAATAATACTTGGAAGAACAGCCTTGAGTGAAAGATCTTATACACATCCAGTTGTTTCTTTATAACAGTTTCTAAAGGCTGGACCACTTAAACATGTTGATAGGGTTGAAGTATAAGTGACATTGTTGAGAACTGCACAAGCTTGTATATGTCCACACTCTGGGGTGGACTCTTCCCACACACTTTTCTCACACTGGCTCTGGGTTTGGCTGCGTGGTTTGTTCTGGACAGTGAGTGAGACATCAGCAAACACAGTCCTAGAAAAGAGCACATTAGTCTTCCCCTGGAGACTGCTGTCAATACGGTCCAGGTTGGGTTGCTGGTGACCTGTGGCATAGTTAGTAGCCAGCTCCAAACTAGCATGAAACATTTCAGACCATCCAAAGCTTAGGTGGATGTCATACAACCACAGCCAACTGTGTCATACCAGGAACAGTCCCATGGGAACTAACTCAGTTTTAACCCACTGTATTGTCCTGTGTCAGTATGCACAGGGCTCAGAATGCAGTATCCCCCAACCCGGGACATTGATATGCTGAGTGTTTTAATCTGAAGGAAACTCAGGAAGCCACAGATGTAGGAAGATCTCAGTCTGATCCTTTCCTACCTTTTCCCTCCTGGCACTGACCGGAGAAAGAATTCTTTGACCTACTTTCTAAGTCTCAAGATCTTTATTCCAGAGGATGTCAAGTCCTATGTCCAAAGGTCAAGAAACAACTGCACAATCAATCTTGCTACACGGTTCCTAAGTTTATACCTTCATATTTTCCATTTACACGTCCATATGACAGTCCGTATGAGTAATGGTGATCCAAACTGTCAACGTGAAAATGCAACTCTCACCTCTAAAGAGCTAAGAGATAGTTTAATCCTGAGCCAAATATCACACTAAGAACACAGTCATAACAGGGTGTACTGGCTAGTTTTGTGTGTCAACTTGACACAGGCTGGAGTTATCACAGAGAAGGGAGCTTCAGTTGGGGAAGTGCCTCTATGAGATCCAGCTGTGGGGCATTTTCTCACTTAGTGATCAAGGGGGTAGGGCCCCTTGTGGGTGGTGCCATCCCTGGGCTGGAAGTCTTGAATTCTATAAGAGAGCAGGCTGAACAAGCCAAGGGAAGCAAGCCAGTAAGGAACATCTCTCCATGGCCTCTGCATCAGCTCCTGCTTCCAGACCTGCTTGAGTTCCAGTCCTGACTTCCTTGTGATAAACAGCAATGTGGAAGTAAGCCAAATAAACCCTTTCCTCCCCAACTTGCTTCATGGTCATGATGTTTGTGCAGGAATAGAAACCCTGACTAAGACACAAGGCAACTTGTCTTAGCTGAAGCCATCTTTGTTTTTTTTAACCCCCTGCCCTGAAAAGTCCAGTAGGAAAGCACCCACGCCCTAGGTAGAAATGCCCCCGGGGAACAGCTACTGTTCTTAGCTCTTGTTAAAATGCTTCCTTGCTTCCCCCTGCAAAGGCCAACCAGGATGTCGTTTTTCTGTGCTCTTTGTCTTTAAAACCTCCTTGTAATAGTTTTGGGAGGTGCTGGGTAAGATGCCTTTCTCTCCAGGCAGTCTCTGAGTGGCTTGATACAGACTCTCAAGTCTAACATTGCTTCTGCTTGGGTCTTTGCCTCACAACACTGACTTAGGCTACTCCAAATTCCATGTTCCAATGTGTAACACTTTGATGAGGTTTTTATAGTAACAGAATAAAGAAAGTTATAGATACTTTAAAAAAAGTATTTATTTTATTTGTATGAGTGCACTGTAGCTGTCTTCAGACACACCAGAAGAGTGCATCAGATCCCATTACAGAGGGTTGTGAGCCACTCAGTTCACTAGTGAACTCAGGACCTCTGGAAAAGCAGCCAGTGCTCTTAACTGCTAAGCCCCCTTTATACACTTTTCAAATACATTGGTAGAAACTTTAGGCAGGTGGGTTAAAATGGGAAAATTGCTGTTATAGCCCTCAGGTGTTTAACTCTCAGTCTCTTGGTTGATGGGAGCCAGTGGTCTGTTATGTTAATGCAACTTAAAAAAGTTTTGCTTGTGAGTCACAAGGTCAGTTAAAGAGGTGGGCTAGGAATGGCAAGTGAGTGGGGTAAGTCTAAGATAAACGGTAATTAGTCTCTGGGCCTGCAACTTTACAAACTCCATAATCACTGCCGATCTAATCAGTTAATCAGCCTTGTAGAAGGTTTAGCTGAAGGTTTGTCCCAGGAACTCTGGTCCATACTTTTTCCTGTTGGCCAAACACCAGCATGCTCTGCGCACCCAAGGACCACCTATTATTTATTAAATATTACTAACGATCCACATTGCTAGGAGATGCTTCCAAGGATCCAATGTGGCTGAAGCTGGGTAGTAGGCATGACAACACTTTAGAAGACAGGAATACCTGGTAAAGTCATTAAGGGACAGTTTTCTGGATCATGTTAAAATGTATTAGGCTTTATTACCTGGAACAGATTTTTTTTTTTTAAGTATTTAATCCTCTGTATTTGACATACGTTAATAGCACTATACCAAAAAATTAAAATAATCAAGAACATCAGCCTAATGGAGTGAAGGTAACAGATGAAGAAAACACAGGCTTTAAACAACCAAAATATACACAGTAAAATAAAAGACTATATTGCCACATGTTTTTTCTTGTAGTTACAGCTATTTGCATTTTATGAATGATCTTATCTACAACAAATCTCTTATCTTTAACTTTTTCTCTTTTGTCTAGCTTGATCTCACAGCTATAACCTCATGCAGAGCAGCTAGCTTCAAATTTTAAGAACAATTTGTATTTAACAACTTACTTTTCCTGATTTTACTGTGTGGTTACTGACTTGATCTATTTTATTATATTGATTTTATCCAAAATGTACACACAGTGAACACCTTTAATTCTAATGATTAGGAGGCTGAAGGAGGAGGTGCTCTGTGAATTTGAGGCCACCCTAGTCTACACAGTGAATTAAAGTCTAGCTAGAACTACAAACAATCTTGTCTCAAAAAATAAAATTAGTTTGGAAGAGTCAATGGAGAGCCATGTTACAGAAGAAATTAGATAATATAGTTAGTATTCCTTTAATTTTTAAAGATTATCTTTTCTCATGTAATAAGGACACATGCTCCACCATGTTCATAGCAGCATTATTTATAATAGCCAGAAACTGGAAACAATCCAGATGTCCCTCAACAGAGGAATGGATACAGAAAGTGTGGTACATCTACACAATGGAGTACTACTCAGCTATTAAAAACAATGAATTTATGAAATTCTTAGGGAAATGGATGGATCTGGAGAATATCATCCTGAGTGAGGTAACCCAATCACAAAAGAACACACATGGTATGCATTC
>JADRCD010191942.1:0-17055 GCA_019843815.1 Montemys delectorum
TTTTTTTTTTTTTTTTTTTTTTGATTTTCAAGACAGGGTTTCTCCAGGCTGTCCTGGAGCTCACTCTGTAGACCAGGCTGGCCTCAAACTCAGAAATCCGTCTACCTCTGCCTCCCAAGTGCTGGGATTAAAGGCGTGCACCACCACCACCCGACAGTGTCCTATGCCTTACAGAAGCTTTTCAATTTTATGAAAATTGTTGTCGATTGTTGATTTTAGGGTATAAGCCATTGGTATTCTGTTCAGATGTTCCCCTGTGCATATGTGTTTGAGGCTCTTTCCTACTTTTTCTTCTGTTAGTTTCAGTATATCTGGTTTTGTGTGGAGGCCCTTGATCCACTTAGACTTGAACTTTGTACCAAGAGATAAGAAAGGATCAATTTGCATTCTTCTACATGTTGACTGCCAATTGAACCAGCATCATTTGTTGAAAATGCTGTCTTTTTTCCCATTGGATGGTTTTAGCTCCTTTGTCAAAGATCTAGCAACCATAGGTATGTGAATTCATTTCTGGGTCTTCAATTCTATTCCACCAATCTTCCTGCCTGTCTCTGTGCCAATACCATACAGTTTTTATGACTATTGTTCTGTAATACAGCTTGATGTCAGGGATGGTGATTCCTCCAAAAGTTCTTTTATTGTTGAGAATAGTTTTTGCTATCCTTGGCTTTTTGTTATTCTAAATGAACTTGCAAATTGCTCTTTCTAACTCAATGAAGAATAGAGTTGACATTTTGATGGGGATTACATTGAATCTGTAGATTGCTTTTGGCAAGATAGCCATTTTTACTATATTAATTCTACTAATCCATGAGCATGGTGGGAGTTCTTTACATTTTCTGAGATCTTCTTTGATTTCTTTCTTGAGAACTTGAAGTTCTTGTCATACAGATCTTTCGCTTGCTCGGTTAGAGTCACACCAAGGTATGTAATATTATTTGTGACTATTGTGAAGGATGTTGTTTCCCAGACTGGATATAAACAAGACCCAGCATTTCTCTGCATACAGGAAATGCAGATCAGTGACAAAGACAGACACTACTGTCAGAGTAGGCTAGAAAATTTTTTTCCAAGCATATGATCCCAAGAAACAAGCTGGAGTAGTCATTCTAATATCAAATAAAATTAACCTTCAAGCAAAAGTTATCAAAAAAAGATAAGGAAGGACATTTCATACACCTCAAAGAAAAAAAATCTACCAAGATTAACACTCAATTCTGAACATCTATACCCCGATGTAAGGGCACCCATATTCATTAAAGGAACTTTACTGAAACTCAAAGCACACATTGTACCTCACACAATAATAGTGGGACACTTTAACACCCCACTCTCATCAATGGACAGAACATGGAAACAGAAACAAAACAGAGATACAGTGAAATTAACAGAAGTTATGAACCAAATGGATTTAACAGATATCTATAGGACATTTCATCTTACAAGAAAAGAATATACCTTCTTCTCAGCACCTCATGGTACCTTATCCAAGACTGATCATATAATTGTTCATAAAACATGCCTTGACAGATACAAGAAGATTGAAATAATCCCACGCATCCTATCAGATCACCACAGACTAAGGCTGGTTTTCCACATACACATGGAAGCTGAACAATGCTCTACTCAATGATAACTTGGTTAAGGAAGAAATAAAGAGGCAAATTAAAGACTTTTTAGAATTTAATGAAAATGAAGGCACATCACACCAAAACTTATGGGACACAGTGAAAGCAGTGCTAAGAGGAAAACTCATAGCTCTAAGTGCCTCCAAAAAGAAACTGGAGAAAGCATGCACTAGTAGCTTGACAGCACACCTGAAAGCTCTAGAACAAAAAGAGGCAAACACACCCAAGAGAAGTAGATGGCAGGAAATGATCAATCTCAGGGCTGAAATCAACCAAGTAGAAACAAAGAGAACTATCCAAAAAATCAACAAAACCAGGAGCTGGTTCTCTGAGAAATCAACAAGATAGAGAAACCCTTAGGCAGAGTAACCAAAGGGCACAGAGACAGTATCCAAATTAATAAAATAAGAAATGAAAAGTGACATTAACAATGGAAAACTGAGGAAATTTAAAAAATCACCAGATCCTACTACAAATTCCTATACTCAACAAAATTGGAAAATTTGGATGAAATGAATAATGTTCTAGACAGATACCAGGTGCCAAAGTTAAATGAGGATTAGATAAACCATTTAAACAGTTCCATAACCCTAAAGAAATGGGAGCAGTCATTAAAAGTCCCCCAACCAAAATAAGCCCAGGACCAGATGGTTTTATTGTAGAATTCTATCAGACCTTCAAAGAAGAGCTAATACTAATACTCTTCAAACTATTCCACAAAATAGAAACAGAAGGTATACTACCCAATCCATTCTTTGAAGCCACAATTACGCTTATACCTAAATAGTGGCTATTCCTGGTTGTCAACTTGACTATACCTGAAATGAACTACAATCCAGAAATAGAAGGTTCACCTGTGGCCTTAATCTGGAGGCTGAGAGATACAAGTTTCCGACCTTAATCTTGGCATGGAGATCTTGGGGTATAGTGGCTATGAATCCCAGAAGATTAAGATAGGAAGATCTACAGAGTTCAAGGTCATCTGGGATTAAAGGTGTGGTGGCACACCTTTAATCTGGGCCATACCTTTTTCTGGAGACCTATATAAGGACATTGGAAGAAGGAAGGCTCGCTCTGCTTCGCCTCCTTGACTTTTGGGACTGAGCAACTGCTAGATCCTTGGACTTCCATTCACAGCTGCTGCTGACCTTTGTTGAGAGTTGGACTATAGACTGTAAGTCATCAATAAATTCTTTTACTATATAGAGACTACCATAAGTTCTGTGACTCTAGAGAACCCTGTCTAATACACACACAAAGACCCAATAAGTAAAGAGAACTTCAGACCAATTTCCTTTATGAATATTGATGCAAAAATACTCAATATAATTCTTGAAAACCAAACCTAAGGACATATCAAAATAATCATCCATCATGATCAAGTAGGCCTCATCCCAAGAATGCAGGGATGGTTCAATATATGGAAATCCATCTACTACATAAAAAAAAAAAACTCAAAGAAAAAAAACCATATGATCATCTTATTAGATGCTGGGAAAGCATTTGACAAAATTCAGCATCTCTCATGGTAAATGTCTTTGAAAGATCAAGAATTCAAGGCCCATACCTAAACACAGTAAAAGCAATATACATTAAACCAGTGGCCAACATCAAACGAAATGGAGAAAAACTTGAAGCGATCCTACTCATTCAGGGAGTAGACAAGGCTGCCCACTCTTTCCCTATCTATTCAATATAGTACTGGAAGTCCTAGCCAGAGCAGTTAGATAACAAAAGCAGGTCAAAGGATACAAATTGGGAAGGAAGAAGTCAAAATATCACTATTTGCAGATGATATGATAGTATACTTAAGTGACTTCACAAATTCCACCAGAGAACTCTCAAACCTGATAAACAGCTTCAGCAAATTGGCTGGATATAAAATTAACTCAAACAAATCAGTATCCTTCTTCTACTTATTTATCTTTTTTGATATTATAATATAATTTCAGCATTTTCCCTTTCCCTTTTTCCTCCTTCCAAACTCTCCCATTTACACTTCCTTGCTCTCTTTTAAATCCATGGCCTCTTTTTTTTTAATTAATTGTTGTTATGTACATACATACCTGTATTTCTCTCCCATCTCCTCCCATATCTCAACCAGCCCCTCTTTCCCCCCCTTCTCTTTCTCCCTCTGAGATCCCTCTCTCCCTTTACCTCCTGAGATTATTCATACTTTGGTGTAGTCTTCCTTCTTAGGTTTCATGAAGTCTATGAGTTGTATTATGGCTATTTTGAGTTTCCTTTCTTTCCTTTCCTTTCCTTTCCTTTCCTTTTTTCTCTTTTCTTTTCTTTTCTTTTCTTTTCTTTTCCTTTCCTTTCCTTTCCTTTCCTTTCCTTTCCTTTCCTTTCCTTTCTTTTCTTTTCTTCCTTCCTTTCTTTTATTTTTGGCTAATATCTACTTATCAGTGAGTACATATCATGTGTGTTCTTTTGTGATTTAGGCTATCTCACTCAGGATAATATTTTCATGTTCCATCCACTTACCTATGGATTTCATGAATTCATTGTTTTTTAATAGCTGAGTAGTACTCCATTGTGTAAATTAGTCACATTTTCTGTATCCATTCCTCTGTTGAGGGACATCTGGGTTTTTTCCAGCTTCTGGCTATTATAAATAGGGCTGCTATGAACATAGTGGAGCATGTGTCATTACATGTTAGAGCATCTTTTGGGTGTATGCTCAGGAGTGGTATAGCTGGGTCCTCTGGTAGTACTATTTCCAATTTTCTGAGGAATCTCCAGACTGATTCCCAGAGTTGTTGTACCAGCTTGCAATCTCACTAGCAATGGAGGAGTGTTCCTCTTTCTCCACATCCTTGCCACCATCTGCTGTCACTTGAGTTTTTGGCCTTAGCCATTCTGAGTGGTGTGAGGTGGGATCTCAGGGTTGTTTTGATTTGTTTCCCTGGTGTCTAAGGATGTTGAATATTTCTTTAAGTGCTTCTTAGTCATTTGAGATTACTCAGTTGAGAAATCTCTGTTTAGCTCTGTACCTCATTTTTATTTTTTTATTGATTTTTTAATTTACATTTTAAATGATATCTCCTCTCCTGGTTTCCCCTCCGGAAAAAAAAATAACGCTATCCCCCCCCACCCCCCACTCACCAACCCACCCTCTCCTGCTTCCTGGCCCTGGCATTCTCCTACAATGAGGCATAGAACCTTCACAGGACCAAGGGCCTCTCCTCCCATTGATGACTGACTAGGCCATCATCTGCTATACTTATGCTGCTGGAGTCATGAGTCCCACCATGTGTACTCTTGGGTTGGTGGTTTAGTCCCTGGGAGCTCTGAGGGTACTAGTTAGTTCATATTGTTGTTTGTTCTAAGTGGCTGCAAACCCTTCAGCTCCTTGGGTCCTTTCTCTAACTCCTTCATGGGGACCCTGTGCTCAGTCCAATGGATGGCTGTGAACCTCTACTTCTGTATTAGTGGGGTACTGTCACAGCCTCTCAGGAGACAGCTATATCAGGCTCCTGCCTTCCAGGACTTGCTGGCATCCACAATAGTGTCTGGCTTTGATGAATGAATATGGAAAGGATTCCCAGATGGAGCAGTCTCTGGATTGTCCTTCTTTCAGTCTCTGCTCCGTAGTTTGTCTCTGCAACTCCTTCGATAGGTATTTGTTCCCCCTTCTAAGAAAGAATGAAGTATCTACACTTTGGTCTTCCTTCTTTTTGAGTTTCTTTTGGTTTGTGGGTTGTATTTTGGGTATTCTGAACTTCTGAGCTAATATCCACTTATCAGAGAGTGCATACCATGTATGTTCTTTTGTGATTGGGTTTCCTCATTCAATTGCAAGCTGGTACAACCACTCTGAAAATCAGTTTGGCAGTTCCTCAGGAAATTGGACATTGTACTACCTGAAACAACCCAAATGTCCCTCAACAGAGGAATGGATACAGAAAATGTGGTACATCTACACAATGGTGTATCCCATTTTTAAGTAAGGTTATTTGGTTCTCTGGGGTCTAAGTTCTTGAGTTGTTTGTATATATTGGATATTATCCCTCTATCAAATGTAGAGTTGGTAAAGATCTTCTCCCAATGTGTGCATTGCCATTTTGTCTTATTGACAGTGAGTATCCTTTGCCTTACAGAAACTTTTCAATTTTATGAGGTCCCATTTGTCAATTGTTGATCTTAGGGCATAAGCCATTGGTATTCTGTTCAGGAAATGTTCCCCTGTGCATATGTGTTTGAGGCTCTTCCTCACTTTCTGTTCTATTAGATGCAGTGTATCTGGCTTTATGTGGAGGTCCTTGATCCACTTGGACTTGAGCTTCGTACAGGGACATAACAATGGATCAATGCATTTTTCTACCTGCTGACTGCCAGCTGAACCAGCATCATTTGTTTAAAATGTCTTTTTTTCCACTAGATGATTTTGACTTCTTCATGAAAGATCAAGTGACCATAGGTGTGTGCGTTCATTTCTGGGTCATCAATTCTTTTCCATTGATCTACTTGCCTGTCTCTGTACCAGTACCATGTGGTTTTTAATCACTATTGCTCTGTAGTACAGCTTGATGTCAAGGATGGCGATTCCCCTAGATGTTCTTTTATTATTGAGAATTTTTTTCCAGATAAATTTCAGAATTGCTCTTTTTATCTCCATGAAGAAATGAGTTGGAATTTTGATGGAAATTGCATTGAATCTGTAGTTTGATTTTGGTAAGATGGCCATTTTTACTATGTTCATCGTGCCAATCCATGAGCATGGGAGATCTTTCTATTTTCTGAGATTTTCTTTAATTTCTTTCTTCAGATACTTGAAGTTCTTGTCCTACAGATCTTTCACTTGATTGGTTAGAGTCACACCATGGTATTTTCTATGGTTTTTGGCTATTGTGAATGGAATGGTTTCCCTAATTTCTTTCTCAGCTTATTTATCATTTGAGTAGAAGAATGCTACTGATTTATTTAGGTTAATTTTATATACAGCCACTTTGCTGAAGTTGTTTATCAAGTGTAGGAGTTCTCTCATGGATTTTTTTTGGGTCACTTATGTATACTATCATATTATCTGCAAATATTGATGTCTTCACTTCCTCCTTTTCAATTTGTATCCCTTTGATCTCCTTTTGTTACCTAATTGCTCTGGCTAAAACATCAAGTGCAATATTGGATAGATAGGGGGAGGGTAGGCATCCATCTTGTCCCCGATTTTAGTGGGCTTGTGTCAAGTTTCTTTCCATTCAGTTTGATATTGACCATTCATTTGCTGTATATTGCATTTATTATGTTTAGGTATGGACCTTGAATTCCTTATCTTCCCAATAATTTTAACATGAAAGGGTGTTGTATTTTGTCAAAGGATATCTCAGCATCTAATCATCACTTTTTCTTTGTGTTTGTTTATATAGTGGATTACATTGATGGATTTCATATACTGAACAATCCCCAAATCTTTGTGGTGAAGCCTACTTGATCATGGTGAATGATTGTGTTCATGTGTCTTGGATTCAGTTTGCAAGAATTTTACTGAGTATTTTTGCATCAATATTTATGAGAGAAATTGGTCTGAAGTTCTCTTTCTTTGTTGTGTCTTTGTGTTTTAGTTATTAGTATAACTATAGCTTCATATAATGTATTGAGTAGTGTTCCTTCTGTTTCTATTTTATGGAATAGTTGAGAAGTAGTGGTATTAGGTCTTTGAAGATCTGATAGAATTCTGCACTAAAGCCATCTGGTCCTGAGCAATTTTTGGTTGGGAGACTTTTAATGACTGCTTCTATTTATTTAGGGGTTATGAGACTGCTTAGATGGTTTATCTGATCTTGATTTAACTTGCTATGTGGTATCTATCTAGAAAGTTATCCATGTAGATTTTTCAATTTTGTTGAGCATAGGCTTTTGTAGTCGGATTTTGAATTTGGTAGTTTGATAGTTTTTCTATACACTAGCAACAAGCTTACAGACAAAGACATTAGGGGAAATTCCACTTATGATCTTCTCAAAAATTTAAAAAAATATTTCAATAAGCTAGCAAAAGAGATGAACAACCCACATAACAGAAACATCGAGATGCAGGCAAAAAGACATTAAAGAAGACATATGGAGAAATAATTCCCCATGTAATGGATGAGAAGAATTGTTATTGTGAAATGGACACTTTTACCAAAAACATTTTATAGACTGAATACAATTCCCATCAGGATTTGAACTTTCTTCATAGAAGTAGGAAAAAAAATCCTAAAATGCATGTGGAAGAATAAAGCACCCTTGGTACACTAAACAGAATGAGGAATTTTGGAGGCACCATCAAACCTGATCTCAGATTATATTACAGAGCTATAGTAACAATATCAGCATGGCACGGCACAGAACAAGCTGTAGACTGAGGGACAGGGGACCAAGAGACAAACCCATGCAGCTATGAGCGCCCAATTTGATTTATTAAGATAAAAATGTAAAAAATACACACTAGAGATAAGAAAGTATCTTTTTTGAGTTGATGCTCCAAAAACTGCATATTTCCATGTGAAATCATGGAATGATGCACATCCCTCACCCTGAATATGAAACACTTCAAAATGTATCAAATACCTGAATATAGGAACTGAAACTATAAAACGAGGGGAAATAAAACATCTCAAGATATAGGTCCAGTTAAAGACTTTTTGGAAAGGATTCAGATAGTACAAGAAATAACCCAAAGAACCGGCAAATGGAATTGCATTAAATTAAAAAGCTTCTACACTAAAGCCATCTGGCCTTGACCTTCCTTGGTTGAGAGGTTTTTAATGACTTCTTCTATTTCCTTAGGGGATATGGGACTGTTTAGATAATTTACCTGCTCTTGATTTAACTCTGGTCATGCATCTAGATCTTTCAATTTTGTTGAGTAAAGGCTTTTGTAGTAGAATCTGATGATTTTTTGAATTTCCTCAATTTCTGTTTTTATGTATCCCTTTAAATTTCTGATTTTGTTAATTTGGATACTGTCTCTGTGTTCTTTTAATTAGTTCAGCTAAGGGTTTAATCTATCATGTTGATTTTCTCAAAGAACCAGGTTTTGGTTTTGTTGATTCTTTGTATCATTCTCTTTGGTTGATTTCAGCCCTGAGTTTGATTATTTCCTGCCATCTACTCCTCTTGGGTATATTTGCTTCTTTTGTTCTAGGGCTATCAAATGTGCTGTTAAATTGTTAGTGTAGGATCTCCCCAATTTCTTTATGGGGGGACATCCTCCTGGAGACAGGGGAGGAAGAATAAGATGAGGAATTGTGGGAGGGGGGACTTGGTGGTGGGGTAACAACTGGATTGTAAAAAATAAAATAAAATAAAAGTTTCTACACAGAAAACAATTATATGAACAATGAGACATCTTACAGAATGAGAGGAAAACTCTCCCCACTATACTTCCAACACAGGTATTAACATCCAGAATCTATTAAAACTCAAAAATTAAACACCAGAAAATTAAATCATCTAATACAATTATGAAGTGCATGAAGATTTCTGAAAATGAATGTTTCAAAAGGTAGTCTATGTTCTTACCTGTCAGGGAAATGTAAATCAGAATTGTTTTGGACTTCTATATCACCCAGTAAAAACTGATGTACATCTTAAAGTAAAGAAATGATAACAAGCCGGGCAGTGGTGGTGCACGCCTTTAATCCCAGCATTTGGGAGGCAGAGGCAGGTAGATTTCTGAGTTCGAGGCCAGCCTGGTCTACAGAGTGAGTTCCAGAACAGCCAGGGCTACACAGAGAAACCCTGTCTCGAAAAACCAAAAAAACAAAACAAAACAAAACAAAAAAAAACCCAAAAAACAAATGCTAATAAGGATGTGGGAGAAGAGGAACCTTCACACATTGCTGGTGGGAAGTGAGCTGCTGTGGCTGCTATGGAGTCAATATGGAAGTCCTTCAAATAACAAAAAGTATATAGATGAGCGTAGTTCCCAGCTTTCATTGGTGAAGTTTCTTATTGCCCAGCAGCAGTGGATACAGAAACTCATAATTGGCCAAAGTGCTTAGAAAGGGCATGGTGGAGTGTTGGCCCCTAAAAGAGGCAGCTATATAAACCGCTCCAAATCTCAGGTAGAATTACTGAAGAGGCGACAGAAAGAAAGAGAATGGGAGGTGCGAAGCAAGAAGATGTCCTTTTCCTATGACATAGGTATTCTTTTTCTCTGACGTAGTTTGGACTCAAACTAACCATAGCTGTGGTTTTATATACAGAAGACCTGCACAGGATTGGGCCTGCCATCATTTCATCAAGGATAGGAGAGGGGACTGGGAGGCCCCACGGCTTTCTTGAGGACCTATTGGCAGTTAACAATTGTTGGGATGGGGGTGGGGGGACAGGTGTCATTTTTCTCAGCAATGTAGCCACTGATCATTTGCCCTTGCTCTAGTAACTAACACATAACCCATGTTCCAGCAAAAAAAAAAAACTTTATTAAATGAGTCAGACTCAGAAAGATTAATTATGACATTCTCTCATTGTGCTACCCTATGTCCTGCACTCTCTAGCTACTTCTTCCTGGATTTCTGTGAGGATTTATGCTGACCACACCTGAGGTCAGGTATTAGGTTTGTAACCACCCATCCTAGACCAACATGCTGGTGAATGACAGTTCCCTGCAAATTGAAACATTCCCTTCATTAGGAAGGGGCTCATGAGACTCGAGAGGCAAACAAATGTCACGAGTCTGGGAAAGCTGAGACTTGCTTCCCCCCACCCCCACTTTTATAGAAACATTAAGTTGCTGGTGGAGGAGGCTCTGGCCAGCTAAGTTGCTGAGAGCAAATTTCTTGGTCTTGTTGAGCTGCCTTCACGTTGTGTAGAGTTCCAGGGTTGCAGTTTTCAGGAATGGGCTTTTCAGCAGCGACTTCTGTAAGTAACCTTTGACCCATGCTCTCATCAATCGTTTCAATAGAAACTCATTGGTTCCTCCAATTGATCATTGGTGCAATCTTTGTCTGCCACAAGCTCCATTTCTAGAGTGAGTAGATATAGGTGTGCCTTGTCTTCCCAAGAAAAATCTGCTAATTAACATATGCTAACATTTGTATAGGCTATTTGTGATCTTAACTCACATAACGGAAACTGTTTTGATGTCTCTCAAAGTTTTGCTAGCCAAGCCACTAGCAGCTCTGATTTGACTATGATGGAGATATTAATCACAGAAATACTAAAAATTCTGTATATTTAAACTTAAGTTATGAGACTTTAAAGTGACTTTAATATTTTATTTTAAATTTCCCCTGCTCCAGCTTCTCTTCCTTTTGTTTCCTCTCCTGCTCCCCGCCTGCTCTTCCTCCTACTCCCCATTGCTCTTGCTCCTCCTGCTCCTCTTCTGCCCTCTTCTTCCTCCTTTTGCTCTTTCTCCTTCCTCCCTTCCTGCTCCTCCTTGCTGCTCTTCCTCCTACTCTCCCTTCTTCTCCTGATCCTTCTTCTGGCCCTCCGCTCCTCCTCCTACTCCCCTCCTCCTCCCATTGCTCCTCCTTCTGTTCTCCCTCTTCCTTCTGCTCTTCCTCCTCCTTCTTCCTTGCTGTTTTTTATCTTTGTCATTCTCTTCGCCACATAATTATGATCAGAGTTAATAATATCAGTTAAGCAAATTGTACAATCAGAAATGATGATTCCATTCCATCTTTTAGATTCTCTTTCATCTCAACAGTCACTGAACCCATTATCTAAACTTCTTTCATGGTGTGTGTGTGTGTGTGTGTGTGTGTGTGTGTGTGTATGTGTGTGTGTGTAACATTTTTTTCCCATCAAAGGTAGTTAGCTCAATAAGGGTCCTTTTCCTCCCACTTTGCAACAATCATATCATATTGTGAAGTACAGGTCTCACCAGTGGGATGAGGACAAAGCACTTACCCCAGGAAAAAAATGATAGATGCCATTTTGACCACACATGCTTGCTAGCCTTGACTTGGGTTTATGGGTCCCCTTAAAACAAGAGAAAGAGAGATTGCCTTATGGGGTAACTTTTTCTTTAGTCACTTGTTTATTTGGGAATATCAAGAATGCTCATTTCCAACACATTTCCCTGGAACCAAGACCTTTCTCTCCTTGCCTCTAAATTCTGACTTTGGTTTACTAGCTATTTCAGAGCTACAGTTGCTAGTCTTACTCCTCAAATTTATTTTCCACAATGTGACAACACTTACTCTTTGAAAGCATACATAGCTTATTTCTACCTCTATTTCCAACTTCAAGTACTTCATAATCCATTCTTTATATAAGATTCATAGACTAAGGTATTTTGGTGGCATATAGATTCTGCTCAGCTTATGGTAGTTTGACTAGAAACTTTCAGACTTTTATAAATTGTCACAGAACCCCCTACCTGGATGTTATGAAGAGTCCATGAGTACACTTCCTCCCAAGCCATGTGACGATTGAGGGAAACAAGTAATCCTGTATAAGGCATCCTACAGCTATATTATGATACCTGGTAGATCAAGTGTAATAGACACATTTTGACTCTGATTTATAATATGTTAAAGCTATGATTGGAAAACAATTCTATTGTAAGTAGAGGAACACATACACACATATGCATGCATGTCAGGCTAACACCTATGTATAGCACATAAGATAATATATTGTAACTGTTGGTGTATGTATTCCTCCTCTTACTGATTTTAGAGAGAAGAGATTTTGCTCATTTCACTTTTGTGATCCAACATACAATTCATTCAACTGATAGTTGTTAAATTAGTGAAGTTTTTCCTTACAAGCTTATCGTTGTCCTATATGATATGATACTTCACCTAAAATTTCATTTTTTTGTTGATAATTTTAACTCAAGACCTCTGAGACACCTCAAATTTTACATTTACAAACTAATAAAATAGAGTGATTACATACAGCATAATTTGTATGTTATGCTGTAAGTTATAACATTACTATTAGAAGATAAATTTCTTGAATGGAACAAATATGAGAGATGGATTATTGGTATCAATTTAATACTTTTCATAGTGACTTGTCTGTTCTGTCTGTTGGAATAAAGATCTCAATTTCTTATTCATAGCTTCCACCATTTACTTCTCAAGATTCATAGGAAAAGGGGAGACAAAATGGAAATTTCAACTTTCATTCTGTTCGTGTCCTGAGAACTTGTGTGAGTCTGAATTCAAAACTCATGATGGATTTGTTTGGTAGAGGCAATTTTAAGATAGCATAGTTGTTAGGCTCTGTCAGTTACTGTTCACTACTCTTATCTAAAATTACAGTAAGATTGAACAGCAAAAATACAGAAAGATACATAAGATGTTCAGTTTGTTGAGAAAAGCAAAAGTGAGTTTGAAGTTAAAAACAAGGAAGGCCCAGAGAAAGCAGGTATAATTATTAAAGAAAGTAGTGTGATTAAAGAGAAACTCTGAACTATATACTGGGACAATAGAAAAGATACTTTAGGCATAAGTAATATGACAACAATTGAAGATTTCAACTTGTGGGATGAATATGTTAGGAATTAGAGAATAGTACAACTGAAGGAGTTCTTTGCTAGAAAACAACCCCTATGGAAGTTTTTTTCCTCAGGTTTACCCTCAAAGACACACAGAAGACACTGGAACTGTGATAGGAGGGGGATAGACTACATACCAAGCCATATGTAGAAATCTCCAGCACTGTTCACATGATACTGGTTTTACAGGAATACAAAATACAAAGTTTATAGGGTCATGGATGCCCTTGTACCAAGATTCTAGAAAGCCACTGAGGCCAGGCATTGATGTTAGGCTCTGATTTTCTGAAAGGAGACGGCCAAAAGACCATTGTAGAAAGCCGTGGAGGTAAAGCATAGGGTTTGGTGTCAGCCCTTATGGGTTTCAGTCATTTTAGTTTTGCTTTGGAATGATCATCTATCTTCCTATTTCTCTCTTTTGGATTGGGAGTGTTTAGTCTAGCAGTGGCTAGACTAACTTTAGATTATATAGAGATATATATCTTGATATTTTTGCTTCATAGGAGCTTACAGTTAAGATATGTCCTTGAATCTCAGAACAGACTTTGGATATAGCTGTATTGGGACTATTAACACTGGTGTAGTGATGGTTAGAGATGTACTGAATGTATTTTATTTTGTACTTTGAGATTGCTGGGAACCTGTGGGAATTAGGGGTGGAAGTTTATGGCTTAAAAGAATTTGTTTTGGCTTCTCTAATGCCCTCTTAAGCCTTTCCTTCTAACCTATCTCTATTCTTTTGTGACTTCCTGCTGACCTGAAGAACCACTTCTGTGCTCACCAAGGAACCTCAAACATGGCTAGGGACCAGATTCAGGTAACAGTACCAAAAGATTGGATCATGCACACAACAAAGGAGACATTAAATATCTACACCAAGGAAACACTTTAAACATTTTAACTCCAGTTGCATAGATTTCCAGTACCTTCTTTAGAATCCAGTAATGTTACTGTAATAGTCCACAAGAAAAGCAACTTATCAGAATCATAGCTATCTCCTGAGAGGCTCTGCCAGTGCCTGACAAGTACAGAGGTGGATGCTTGCAGCCAACCACTGGACTGAGCATGGGGGTCTCAATGGAGAAACTAGAGAAAGGACCGAAGGAGCTGAAGGGTTTGCAGCACCATAGGAGGAACAACAATATGAACCAACCAGAACCCCCAGTGCTCCTAGGAACTAATCCACCAACCAAGGGGTACACAGGGAGGAGCCCATGGCTCTAGCCACATGTATAATAAAGGATGGCCTTGTTGGACATCAATGGGAGGAGAGGCCCTTGGTCTTGTGAAGGCTTGATGCTCCAGTGTAGGGGAATGCCTGGATGAGGAATCGGGAGTGGGTGGGTTGGTCAGCAGGGGAAGGGGGAATAGAATAGGGCTTTTTTTGAGGAGAAACCAGGAAAGCAGATAACATTTGAAATGTAAATTAAAAAAACTAATAAAAAAATAAAAAAAGAAGTGAACTTCAAAATAGCAATTATGAACATGTTTAAGGATCTTAAATGGGATATGAATAAATGCATCAATGAAGACTAAAACTATAAACCTTTGAATGAAAGAATATAAACAACTTAAGACATGAAAAGGAAATTTAACAAAGAAATAGAATCTCTGAAAACAAGACAGACTGAAATAAAACTTGAAATGAAAACCTCAGAAAGCCAAACAAAAAACTTAGTGGTAAGCCTCCACAATAGATTAAAAGAAATGAAATGGCTTCTGGTCTGAGCTGGTTCCCTGAGCAGACCTTGGGTGCTATCTCTGTACCCAGTCCCACAACACCCAGAGGAAGCTTGACTCCCAGATGCTCTAATATGCCCAGGATCATAGGTGAAGAAGACACAACATCTGTCACAATGAGGACCATAAGAGGGACAGGCTCTAGTTAGAGACAGCGAGGGCAGATAGCACTAGCAAGCTCAAGAACATAACAGAAACCAAAGTTACTTGTCATCATCAGAACCCAATTCTCCCACCATAGCAAGTACTGGATACTGCACCACACCAGAAAAGCTAGATTTGGATACAAAATCACTCCTCATGATGATGATAGAGGATTTTAAGAAGGACATAAATAACTCCCTTAAAAAAATACAAGAGAACACAGGTAAAAAAAGTAGAAGTCCTTAAAGAGGAAACACAAAAAATCCCTTAGAGAATTACAGGAAAACCAAACCATACAGGTAAAGGAATTGAACAAAACCATCTAGGATATAAAATGGAAATAGAAACAATAAAGAAATCACAAAGGGAGACAACCCTTGGAGATAGAAAACCTGGGAAAGAGATCAGGAGTCATTGATGTAAGCAGCACCAACAGAATATAAGAGATAGAAAAGAGACTCTCAGGTAGAGAAGATACCTGTCTTAGTCAGGGTTTTTATTTCTGTACAAATATTATGACCAAGAAGCAAGTTGGGGAGGAAAGGGTTTATTCAGCTTATATCTACATGGCTGTTTATCACCAGAGGAAGTCAGGACTGGAACTCAAGCAGGTCAGGAAGCAGGAGCTGATGCAGAGGCCATGGAGAGATGTTGCTTGTTGGCTTGCTTGCTTCTCCTGGCTTGCTCAGCCTGCTCTCTTATAGAACCTAAGACTTTTAGCCCAGGGATGGAACTACTCCTTTGATTACTAATTGAGAAAATGCCCCACAGCTGGATCTCATGGAGGCATTTCCCCAACTGAAGCTCACTTCTCTGTGATAACTCCAGCCTGTGTCAAGTTGACACACAAAACTAGCCAGTACAATTGACCCCTTGTCAACTTGACACACAAACACATCACTATTAAGCCTCAACCCTTATGTTTTTATTTATTCTCAAGATCTAAAGTCTCACAGTCTTTATATATTAAAAGTTCAATCAATTTAAAATGTCTAATATCTTTTAAAATTCAAAGTCTCTTAACTGTGGGCTCCACTAAAATACATTTTTCTTTTAAGAGGGAAAAATATTAGGGCACAGTCACAATTAAAAGCAAAACCAATGTCTGGGATTCAACTCACGATCTTCTGGGCTCCTCCAAGGGCTTTGGTCACTTTTCTAGCTCTGCCCTTTGTAGCACACATCTTGTCTTCTGGGCTCCAGATGCCTGTACTCCATTGCTGCTGCTGTCCTTGGTGGTCATTCATGGTACTGGCATTCCCAAAACACTGCTGTAACTAGGCTTTACCAGTAGCCTCTCATAGACTGTTTTCACGGTGCTAAGCCTCAACTCCTTTGCATGACACCTTCAGTCTTGGGCCATGAATTGTAAACTGAGGCTGCACCTTTATCAATGGCCTTCCATGGCCTCTCACTGTGCTGAGCCTCAGCTGCTCTCCATGACCCCTTCATGCTGTCAAAACCAGTACCACCTGGGTGACTCTTACACATTACCAAGTCCTGCTGCAGCACAAGGTATAACCTTGGCTACCTCTGGAACACAACCTCTTAGTGCTCTCAGAAAACACTCCCCAGAAGATGTCACCTCAATGATGCTGGTCTCTTCTTAATCACCGCTAATTTCTTAGCTCCAGCTAACCAGCATCAATAGTCTCAGCAATGCAAAGTTTTCATTTTAGTAGTTCTGGTATTTTGTTAATCACAGCTGATAATTCAGCCCCAGCTAACCAGAACCACAGAATCTTTACAATCAAAACAACATAGCCCTGATAAGAGTTTTTAATCTTCCCTCTGAAATTTCACAAGCCAGGCCTCCATCTCTGTACTGTTCTCAACAAGATCTTCCAAGCTCCCACAGACATTCCACAGAGTTCTTAACAGTGGCTCTTCTAGCTCAAAGTTCCAAAGTTCTTCCACAGTCCTCCCCAAAACATGGTCAGGTTGTCACAGGAATACCCCACTCCTGGTACCAATTTGTCTTAGTCAGGGTTTTTATTCCTGCACAAATATTATGACCAAGAAGCAAGTTGGGGAGGAAAGGGTTTATTCAGCTTACATCTACATGGCTGTTTATCACCAGAGGAAGTCAGGACTGGAACTCAA
>JADRCD010191942.1:17065-33600 GCA_019843815.1 Montemys delectorum
AGCAGGTCAGGAAGCAGGAGCTGATGCAGAGGCCATGGAGAGATGTTTCTTGTTGGCTTGCTTGCTTCTCCTGGCTTGCTCAGCCTGTTCTCTTATAGAACCTAAGACTTTTAGCCCAGAGATGGCACTACTCCTTTGATTACTAATTGAGAAAATGCCCCACAGCTGGATCTCATGGAGGCATTTCCCCAACTGAAGCTCACTTCTCTGTGATAACTCCAGCCTGTGTCAAGTTGACACACAAAACTAGCCAGTACAGAGACTCTCAGGTGGAGAAGATACCATAGAAAACACTAAAACAACAGTCAAAGAAAATGCAAAATGCAAAAAGCTCCTAAGCTAAAACATCCAGGAAACCCAGGACACAATGAGAAGACCTAAGGATAATAGGTATAGAAGAGAGCAAAGATTCCCAACTTAAAGGGCCAGTAAATATCTTAAACAAAATTATAGAAGAAAACTTCCCTAACCTAAAGAAAGATATGCCCATGAATATACAAGAAGCCTACAGAACTCCAAATAGATTGGATCAAAAAGAAATTCCTCTTGACACATAAAAATCAAAACACCAAATGCACAAAACAAAGAAAGAATTTTAAAAGCAGTAAGGAAAAAGGTCAAGTAACATATAAAGGCAGACCTATTAGAATTACACCAGACTTCTCACCAGAGACTACGAAAGCCAGACATCCTGGGCAGATGTCATACAGACTCTAAGAGAACACAAATGCCAGCCCAGGATACTATACTCAGCAAAAATTCTCAATTATCATAGATAGAGAAACCAAGATATTCCATGACAAAACCAAATTTAAGCACGATCTTTCCACAAATCCATCCCTACAAAGGATAAAAGTTGGAAAATGTCAACACAAGGAGGGAAACTATACCCTAGAAAAAGCAAGAAAGTAATCTTCTTTCAACAAACCCAAAAGAAGATAGCCACACAAAATATTTCCATCTCTAACAAAAATAACAGGAAGCAACAATCACCTTAATATATCTTAGCATCAATGGACTCAATTTCCCAATAAAAGGACTGGATGCATAAACCGGACCCAGCATTTTGCTGCATACAGGAAATACACTTCAGTGGCAATGACAGACACTACCTCAGAGTAAAAGGCTGGAAAATTTTTTTCTAAGCATATGGTCCCAAGAAACAAGCTAGAGTAGTCATTCTAATATAGAATAAAATCAAATTTCAACCAAAAGTTATCAAAAAAAGATAAAAAAGGATACTTCATACTTACCAAAGGAAAAATCTACCAAAATGAACTCTCAATTCTGAACATCTATTCCCCAAATGCAAGGGCACCCACGTTCATAAAAGAAACTTTACTGAAGCTCAAAGCACACATTGCACCTCACACAATAATAGTGGGAGATTTCACCACCCCACTGCCATCAACAGACAGATCATGGAAACAGAAACTAAACAGAGACACAGGGAAACTAACAAGTTATGAGCCAAAAGGATTTAACAGATACCTATAGAACATTTCATCCTACAACAAAAGAATATACCTTCTTCTCAACACCTCATAGTACCTTCTCCAAAGTTGACCATATAATTGGTCACAAAACAGGCCTCAACAGATACAAGAAGATTGAAATAATTCCAGGCATCCTATCAGATCACCACAGACTAAGGCTGGTCTTCAATAACAACAAAAACAATGGAAAGCCCACATATACATGGAAGCTGAACAACACTCTACTCAATGATAACTTGGTCAAGGAAGAAATGAAGAAAGAATTAAAGACTTTTTAGAATTTAATGAAAATGAAGCACATAATACCCAAACTTATGGCACACAATGAAAGCAGTGCTAAGAGGAAAATTCATAACTCTGAGTGCTTCCATAAAGAAATTGGAGAGAGCATACAGTATCAGCTTAATGGCATACCTGAAAGCTCTATAACAACAAGAAGCAAATACACCAAAGATGAATAGATGGCAGAAATGATCAAACTTGGGGCAGAAATCAACCAAGTAGAAACAAAGAAAGCCATATAAAAATCAACAAAATCAGGAGCTGGTTCTTTGAGAAAATCAAGGAGATAGATAATCCCTTAGCCAGAGTAACCAGAGGGCACAGAGAAAGTATCCCAGTTAATAAAATAATAAATGAAAAAGGAGACATAACAATGGAAACTGAAAAAAATTTAAAAAAACCCCATCAGATCCTATTACAAAAGCCTATACTCAAAAAACAAAACAAAACCAAACTGGAATATCTGGATGAATTGAACAACTTTCTAGACAGATACCAGATACCAAAGTTAAATCAGTATCAGATAAATGGTCCCATAACCATTAAAGAAATAGAAGCAGTCACAAAGTTCTCCTAACCAAAAAAATAAAATAAAAAAAAATCCCAAGACAAGGTGGTTTTAATGCAGAATTCTATCAGACCTTCAAAGAAGTCCTAATACCAATACTCTTCAAACTATTACACAAAATAGAAACAAAAGGAACATTACCCAATTCATTCTCTGAAGCCACAATTACCCTGATACCCAAACCACACAAAAACCCAACAAGGAGAGAGAACTTTAGACCAATTTCACTTATGAATATCAATTAAAAAATACTCAATAAAATTCTCTCAAACCAAATCCAAGAAAACATCAAAATGATTATCTATCATGATCAAGTAGGATTCATTCTAGGGATGCAGGGATAGTTCAATATATGGAAGGAAATTCACCATTATAATCCACTATAGAAAGAAACTCAAAGAAAAAAACCACATGATCATGTCATTAGATGATGAGAAAGCATTTGACAAAATCCAACACAAAAGTCTTGGAAAGATAAGGAATTCAAGGCCCATATCTAAACATAGTACAAACAATATACAGCAAACCAGTAGCTAACATCAAACTAAATGGAGAGAAACTTGAAGCAATCCCACTATCAGGGAGTAGACAAGGCTACCCACTCTCTCCCTACCTATTCAATAAAATACTTGAATTATAGCCAGAGCAATTAGACAACAAAAGGAGGTCAAAGCTATACAAAGCAAAGCGGCTGGATATAAAATTAACCCAAACATATCAGTAGCCTTCCTATACTCAAAGGACAAACAGGCTGAAAAAGGAATTAGGGAAATGACACTCTTCACAATAGTCACAAATAACATAAAATACCTTGGTGTGACTCTAACCAAGCAAGTGAAAGATATGTATGATAAGAACTTCAAGTTTCTGAAGAAAGAAATCAAAGAGGATCTCAGAAGATGAAAAGATCTTCCATGCTCATGGATTGGCATGATTAATATAGCAAAAATGGTCATCTTACTGAAAGCAATGTAAAGTTTCAATGCAATCTCCATCAAAATTCCAACTTAATTTTTTATAGAGTTAGAAGGAGCAATTTGTAAATTCATTTGGAATAAAAAAAAAAACCAGGATAGTGAAAACTATTCTCAATAATAAAAGAACATCTGGTGGAATCACTATCCCTGACCTCAAGCTGTATAACAGAGCAATAGTGATAAAAACTGCATGGTATTGGTACAGAGACAGGCAGGATGATCAATGGAATAGAATTGAAGACCCAGAAATGAACCTACAAACCCATGGTCATTTGATCTTTGACAAAGAAGCTAAAACCATCCAGTGAAAAAAAAGACAGCATTTTCAACAAATGGTGCTGGTTCAAATGGCAGTCAACATGTAGAAGAATGCAAATTGATCCATTCTTATCTCCTTGTACAAAGTTCAAGTCCAAGCAGATCAAGGACCTTCACATAATAAAGGTACACTGAAACTAATAGAAGAGAAAATGGAGAAGAGCCTTGAATATTGATTACAGGGGAAAAGTTCCTGAATAGAACACCAAAGGCTTATGTTCTAAGATCAACAATCAACAAATGGGACATCATAAAATTGTCAAGCTTCTGTAATGCAAAGGACACTGTTCATAGACAAAATGGCAACCAACAAATTTGGAAAAGATCTTTACCAACCCTACACTTGATATAGGGGTAATATCCAATATATATAAGAAATTTAAGAAGTTAGATCCTAGAGAACCAAATAACCCTTTTAAAAAATGAGGTACAGAGCTAAACAAAGAATTTTCAACTGAGGAATATTGAATAGCTGAGAAGCATCTAAAGAAATGTTTAACATCCTTAGTCATCAGGGAAATCCAAATCAAAACAACCCTGAGATTCCACCTCACATCATTTAGAATGGCTAAGATCAAAAACTCAAGTGACAGCAGATGCTGACGAGGATGTGAAGAAAGAGGAACACTCTTCCATTCTTGGTGGGAATGCAAGCTGGTACAACCACCCTGGTAATCAGTCTGTCGATTCCTCAGAAAATTGGACATAGTACTACCTGATGACCCAGGTATACCATTTCTGGGCATATACCCCAAAGATTCTCCAACATATAATGAGTACACATGCTCCACTATGTTCATAGCAACCTTATTTATAATAGCCAGAAGCTGGAAAGAACCCAGATGTCCCTCAACAGAGGAATGGATGTAAAAAATGTGGTACATTTACTCAATGAAGTACTACTCAGCTATTAAAAGCAATGGCTTCATGAAATTCTTAGACAAATTGATGGAACTAGAAAATGTCATCCTGAGTGAAGTTACCCAATCACAAAATAACACATATGGTATTCACTCACTGATAAGTGAATATGAGCCTAAAACTTGGAATACTCAAGATACACTTCACAGACCACATGAAGCTCAAGAAGTAGTTAGTTCAAAGTGTTGGTGCTCCCTACTTCTTAGAAGGGGTAACAAAATACTCAGTGGACCAAATACGGAGACAAAGTGTGGAGCAGAGACTAAAGGAAAGGCCATCCAGAGACTGCCCTACCAGGGAATCTATCCAATGTACAGTCACCAAATCTATCCCATGTACAGTCATCAAACACAGACACTATTGTGGATGTCAAGAGGTACATGCTGATAGGAGCCTGATATAGCTGCCTCCTGAGAGGCACTGCCAGAGCCAGATGAATAAAAAGGTGGATATTCATAGCCAATCATTGAATTGAGCATGGAGTCCCCAATGGAGGAGCTAGATAAATGACTGGAGGATCTGAAGGGGTTGCAACCGCATGAGAAGAACAACAATATCAACCAACCAGAACCCCCAGAGTTCCCAGGAGCTAAACTACAAACCAAAGAATACAAATGGAGGGATCTATGGCTCCAGCTGCAAATGTAGCAGAGGATGGGCTTGTTGGGTATCAATGGGAAGGCAGGTCCTTGGTCCTGTGTAAGGCCTGATGCCCCAGTGTAGAGGAATGCGGGGGTATGGAGACAGGAGTGGGAGGGTTTGTGGGGAAATACTCTTGTTGATCTAGGGTCGAGGGGATAGGATATGCTGTTTCTGGGGTGGGGATCCAGGAAAGGGGATAACATTTGAAATGTAAATAAAGAAATTATCTAATTTAAAAAAAAGAAACCAACTTTGAATCTAGGAAGTTTTCCTAGAATCAAACCCACTGTAGTTCATTTTAATATATTTAAAGTGACTTCTAATTTTTAAAAGAACAGGTAAAATGCTTACTACTACTATGTAATTATTTATTATATTTAAAATTTGTTTCCAATAAGATATGCAGAGAGTTCTCAACTACATTTACTATTCAATAAAAATATTGAAAGACAAATAAATGGCAGCAACTCCATAACTTACTTATAATAATTAGGCAGCAGGACTCAGTGTACAAAGTAGCATGAAACAAAGAAAGCATTTTAATAAATTCAAGGGAAAAAGACCAAGTCATATATAAAGACAGACTCATTAGGATACCGTCTGACATCAACAGAGACTTTTAAAGCCAGAAGAACCTGAATGGATGCTCTACCAGTTCTAGAAGATGACATATGTTAGTCTAGGTCACTATGTACATCAAAATTATAAATCACAATCACCAGAAAAAGAAAAACATTTCATAATAAATTCTTATGTGCCAAACAATTTTATAAAGCAAACATTACTATAGCTAAAAATCACATGATTGACCCTAACACAGTGATAGTGAATGACTTCAAGGTCCAACTCTTGCCAATAGACAGCCTATTCTGACAAAAACTAAATAGACAATGTCTTGAGTTAAACAATGTCATAAATCCAATGGACCTGCCTGACAGCTTCAGAGCATTCCACCCAAACACTGAAGAATAGACTTTTTCTCAACAGCCAACAGGACTTTCTGCAAAATTGGCCACATATTAGGACACAAAGCAAGTGTCAGTAGGTATAGGACAACTGATTTAATTTCTTGCATTTCACCTGATCGTCATGAATCAAAACTGTATACCAATCACAATAGAAACAAGCAGAAAGTGTGCAAACTTGTGGAAGCTGAACCACCAATTACTGAGCGAAACCTGGGTTAAAGCAGAAACTAAGAAGGAAATGAAAAGCTTTTTAGAGTTGAATGAAAAATATAGACACAACACACTCAAGCCTATGAGACACAAAGCAGTTCTAAGAGGCAAGACCATAGCATTAAGTATATATATTAAGGAAAGATTTCATATTAATAACAACACACTTGAAAGGAGCAATTCCCACAATGAGTAAATTAGAAGAAATAGTCAAGTTCAAAGCTTAAATCAATGAAACACACACACACACACACACACACACACACACACACAGAATCTATGAAATAAAGAATTAGCTTTTTGAGAAAATCAGCAAAATTTACAAACCTTTCATCAAATCAACTAAAAGACAGAATAATAACTCAACCAAAGATAGGAGAGAGTCTAAAGAGTTGTCTTGAGTTCCATGGAAGAGAAGAGTCTGGGCTCTCTGGAGCATAGACTGTTTCCATGGACAAGCATAGTAGATTTTTAGAATAGAAGCCATATAAAGTGAGACAGAATGCAAGTGACATCATTAAATGATGTTGATTGATGGCACAAATAAATTATTTATGGCTGTCAGAGATAATTCAGAGTCTTGTGTATCAAATCTGCAATTTCCATCTTGTAGAGCTCTGTGTATGAATTACTCAAATACCCTTTTGGATAGGGGAAATGATCATCAACACAGTAAGTCGACAGGGTGTTCAGACAATTGATATATGACATAATTGAACTCAATGCACAATCAGCTGGAGATTATGAATTTAATATTCATCTTCACTGTATTTTAGATGAAATAAACCTTTAACAAGACAAATGAAGACCAGGGTCATTGTCAAAGAACAGGAACCACTTAATGTCAGAAACAGTTTTTGACATCAATATCTCAAGAAAGTTTCTAGAAGGAAAATTTTCTGAAGAAGTCACCCATTAAGTGAATGGGTTTATGGTTCAACCCATCAGAAAATGCAAACCTGGGGCTGGCGAGATGGCTCAGCGGGTAAGAGCACTGACTGCTCTTCCAAAGGTCCTGAGTTCGGATTGCAGTTACCACATGGTGGCTCACAACCACCTGTAATGAGATCTGACGCCCTCTTCTGGTGCGTCTGAAGACAGCTACAGTGAATTAAGCCGGAGTGAGCGGGCTGGAGAGAGCAGTGCTGTCCTGAGTTCAATTCCCAGCAGCCACACACATGATGGCTCACGGTCATCTGTACAGCTACAGTGTACTCATACACATAAAATAAATAAAATAAATCTTTTTTTTTAAAAAAAAAGAAAATGCAAACCTGGCCAATATGATGCAGTTTTGAAATGGAAGCCCCACACTCTGAACTCTGTGGATTTCTCCCTAAGATGAGAAGGAGAGGAGTAGGGTGGCTTCCTTAGAATGTTAGCCTTCTCTGCGTTGGCGGTTATGAAAGGCCCTTTGTGTAATCCAAGGCGACAGAAGAACTAAAACACTAAAACAGAGTGCCTCTTTGAGAACAGCAGCTAGGTCTTCAGGAGAGGAGGAATAGACAAACCTTTCCTGCCGCATGGCCATGGCTAGGTCTACAACAGAATTTTAAACCCTGTCACCAGAAAAATGCTGTTTGGGTACTGTGACATGTATGCCACAGTTGCAGAAGAGTTGACTCAGAGGTATAGCCTAGCTAATGACACAGAGCTCATGCTGTACACTCCTACATGCACTGGTCTGAGTAGACCCTGCCTCTGAGCTCATGCTCAACAAGGGAGAAGTAAGAAAGAATGCTGTTGTCTCACATTTGCAGCCAGGGTAATTAAAAACCTACAAGTGTGGCTTGATGCTAGAACATGCTGGATTTTTTTTTTTAAGGGAAAGACATATATAGCCAGATTGTATACTTGATAATTTGGTTTCTCAGTACTACAATTCATCATGGGCCTAAATATTTGACTTATATACAATAAATTCAGCCTGACTTTGTGGAGTTTTCAGGTTGAAATAGCGAAAGAGATTGAAGTCAGTGAGAAAGAGTCCTTATTTATATGTGGATGGATACCTTACATTTGACTCATACTCAGCAATCTGAAACTGGTAGCAAAGAAAATACCGAGCTTCTTAGATGTTAGATTTTTAAGTTTTCCTTAAAAACAAAACAAAACAAAACAAAACCAAACAAACAAAAAACAAAAACAAAAACTAGGCAATAGCATTACACATTTTTGCTATCATCATGGGTCTCCTATATTTTTGAATTTTTTTGTTATAAGCAATGACAAGGTCAGGTTTTGTGCTGTATTAAACAATTTGGTTTGGCCATCCCATTTTAAGAAGTTTTTTTTTGGGGGGGATTAAAGTTAAACAGTAACACCTCACTTTTTTGTGAATTGCATCTTTTCTTTAGAAACTATTTTGAATTATTTTGTCTATATTTGTCCTTCAAGTTACAGTGTCAAGTAGGTCAGGCAGCAGGAGCTGATGTAGAAGCCATGGAGGGATGTTCCTTACTTGTTTCCCCTGGCTTGCTCAGCTTGCTTTCTTATAGAGCCCAAGACTACCAGCCCAGGGATGGCACCAACCAAAATGGGCCCTACCCCCTTGATCCCTAATTAAGAAAATGCCTTACAGCTGGATCTCATGGAGGCATTTCCTCAAGGGAGGCTACTTTCTCTGTGATAAGTGCAGCTTGTGTCAAGTTGACACACAAAACCAGCCAGTACAATATCTAATAGAGTTAAAATGTTTATGGCAATCATAACCCTTTAAGTGAGTAGAAGGGAAGAGCATTGTGTAGGACCTACTTTTCCAAGTTTATTCTCTCCTTTTAATTATGGTGATACTATAATCACTCATCTTATAAGCAGATCCCACATAGTCTAACGAAGAGTCTTAACATTCACTGGGTTTGTTGGATTGAGACATAGAAGCAGGACTTTGAAATGACTAAAAAAAAAAAAACAAAAACAACAACAACAAAAAAACCAAAACCCTTCCCTTCTCGGCTCATTTTTCACCAGCTGTTTTCTTAAGCCAAATTTTCTCTTTTTTAAAAAAATCTATTATTATTAATCATTCCATTTGTTTACATCTCAAATGATATCCTACTTTCCTGTTACCCCCTCCACCAACTTCCACTTCCCATGATATCCCACTTCCCAGTTACCCCTCTGCCACTCCCCCATGCCACATCTGCCCTCCCCCTCCCTTTTGCCTGCATTCTAGTGCTTTCCCAACCACCCACACTCTCCAGCCCCACTGCTCCAGCATCCCCCTACTCTGAGGCATTGAACCTCCTGGGACCAAGGGCTTATCCTCCTGTTGCTCTGCTACACATGTATTTGGAGCCAAAGATCCCTTAAGATACACTCCTTGGTTGGTGGTCTAGTCTCTGGGAGAACTGGGTGGTCAAGCCAACCTGTGTTGTTCTTCCAGTGGGGTCACAATCCCCCTCTGCACCTCCAATCCTTCTGTCAGCTCCCCCACCAGGTTCACTGAGTTCAGCCTGATGATTTTTTTCTTTCTTTTTTCTTTTTTTATTAGATATTTTCTTTATTTACATGTCATATGATTTCTCCTTTCCCAGTTTCCCCTCCAAACAAACAAACAAACAAACAAACAAATGAAAACAAGAACAAACCCCTGTTGCCTCCCCCCTCCCCATGCTTGCTAACTCACCCTCTCCCACTTATTGGCCCTGGCATTCCCCTACACTAGGGCACAGAACCTTCACAGAGCCAAGGGCCTCTCCTCCCATTGATGATTGACTTTGAAATCCTCTACTATACACATGCTGCCAAAACAATCAGTCCCTCCATGTATAGCCCTTGGTTGGTGGTTGAGTCCCTGGGAGCTCTGAGGGTACTAGTTGGTTCATACTGTTGTTCATCCTAAGGGGCTGCAAACCCTTTAGCTCCTTTGGTCCTTTCTCTAACTCCTTCATTGGGGACCCTGTACTCAGTTCAATGGATGGCTGTGAGCCTCTACATCTGTATTAGTCAGGTATTGTCAGAGCCTCTCAGGAGATAGCTATATTACAGCCTGATGATTTAAGCCAAAGTTGTTTAGATAATTATAAGACTTTGCTTTTCTGAATTATCACATATAAAAGTTTGTTTTGTTTTGTTTGCTTGTTTGTTGCTTGGAAAAATATGCTGACTACTGCCTAGATGGATCCTTTGAAAAGGATCCAACAGTCCCTCATGATGAAGGTTTCAGGGAAACTAGGGATACAAAAAACATAAATTCAACACAGTAAAGGCAATTTACATCTGCAACAGACATTGTAATCATAAATGGAGTGAAACACAAAACAGGAAGAACAAGAAAAGGATGCACATCCTCTCCATACCTATTCAATATAGGACTTGAAATCACAGCCAGCACAGTGAGACAACTATAGGAGATCAAGGGAATATAAATAGGACAAAAAGAAGTAAAACTAACCTTATTTCCAGGTGAAATTATTTTCCATATAAATGACCCTGAAATTTTACAGCTCAAAAACTCTTTCAATAAAGTAGGAAGATACAAAATGAACACATAGAAATTGATAGTCTCCTTATATACAAATGAAAACATACCGAGGAAGAAATTAGGGAAACAGTACTTTTCACAGTAGCCTCAAAAGATGTCTTCAGATAACCCAACCAGGCAAGGAGAGACTTGTATAATAAAGACGTCAAGGTATTGAAGAAAGAAACTGAAGAAGATATCAGAAGATGGAAAGACCTCCCACAGAAATTGAAACAAAACAAAACAACTTAAATTTCTTATGCAAACACAATAACTCAGGATAGCTAAATAATCCTGAATAACAAAAGAACTGGTGGCAATATCACCATCCCAGATTTCAAATTGTGCTACAGAGTTATAGTAATAAGAGCAACAAGGTATTAGCATAAAAACAGGCACACTACTCAATGGGATTGAACTGAAGATCCAGATAGACATGTACAGACATCTGATTTTTGACAAGGAAGCCAAAAAGTATGCATTGGAGAAAAGCCAACATCTTTAACAGGTGATTCTGGTCAAATTGGATAGCTGAAATATATATGTATATATATGAAATACATATGTTAGTGTCATTTGGTATATCAACCATTGTTCAGGGTAGGCCTTGTGCCAGGAGTAGTTGGCTAACACCAAATAGATTCCGTGGTTTTTGTTGTTGTTGTTTGTTTGTTTGTTTTTGTTTTGCTATGACTTTTGTTTTGTTTGGGTATTTTTGTTATATTGATTATTTTGATTTTAGTTTGTTTGTATCTATTTTTATTTTGTGTTGAAAGAGAGAAAGAGAACATGAAATGAGGTGGGGAGGATACTGGAGGAATTAGGGTGAAGAAATTGTATGAACAAAACATATTATATGAAAAATTTAAATATAAGGAAACAACCCAATGATGTTTCTCAAATATCTGAGATTCACAAAACGTTGAGCATCCACGACCATCAGGGAAATGAAAACTAAAACTCTTCGGCATTTTTCCTTACCTAAGTCGTAATTACCAAGATTAATTAAAAAAAATGACAATATATACTGGTGAAGATGTAGAGAAAGAGGAATGCTTATTCATTGCTAGTGTGAATGCAAACTGGTACAATCTCTATGGAAACCAATCTAGAGGTTCCTCAAAGTGCTGCAAATCAATCTACAACAAGAATCAGCTTGGACATGTGGCCAAAAGACTGCATTTTACAACAGAGATACAAGGTCAGTTGTTTCTGATATGTTCATAATATCCAGAAATTGGAAACAGCTTACTGCTGAAGATAGTGCATACTTAAGATGTGGGGTTCAGATGATTCGAGCTGGATCTGACATGAAAGCCACTTTCCTGAAGTCTATTGTATATGGTTCCAGAAAATATGCAACCTGCCAATGAAGGGCTAAACAATTAAACGATGGTACGCAGCTACAATATCTATGAACCACAGCAATCACCAGCATGATAAAAGTTGCTTAAAGGTGCACTACCATTCTCATGTTGATGGGAATGGACAATTATCTAAGTTGAGTGGACTTAAGACCCACTCAACAGGAGGAAAATCATGTTTGGTACTGGAAACCTATGCAGCTTTTCAGGACTACTGAGGTGACAAACCTTAGCAAAGTGTCTGTTACCACTACTTTGCTAGTCTAGCATAATTCCTTACTATCTCCTAAACCTTGTCCTTATACCCACAGATAAGTATAGCTACTGCTCCCCACATCAAAGAAGTCTCTCTGCATATTTTGGATATTAGCTGTCTATTGGATGTGGGGTTGGTAAAGACCATTTCCCAATCTGGGGGTTGCCATTTTGTTCTATTGACAGTGTCCTTACACAAGCTTTGTAATTTTATGAGGTCCCATTTGCCAATTACTGATCTTAAAGCATAAGCCATTGGTATACTGTTCAGGAAGTTTTTCCCTGGGCCCAAGTATTTGAGGTCCTTCCCCACTTTCTATTCTATTAGATTCAGCGTATCAGGTTTTATTGTTGATAATAGTTTTTGCTATTCTGAGTTGTTTGTTATTCCAAATATATTTGAGAATTGACCTTTCTAACTCTATGAAGAATTGAGTTGGAAATTTGATGCATTGAATCTGTAGATTGTTTTCACTAAGACGGCCATTTTTACTATATTAATCCTGCCAATCCATGAGCTTGGGAGATCTTTCCACCTTCTGAGGTCTTCTTTGATTTCTTTTTTCAGGGATTTGAAGTTCTTGTCATACATATCTTTCATTTGCTTGGTTAGAGTCACACCAAGATATTTTATATTATTTGTGACTATTGTGAATGGAGTTGTTTCCTTAATTTATTTCTCAGCCTGTTTGTCATTTGTATAAAGGAAGGCTAGTGATTTATTTGAGTTAATTTGATGTCTCTCAACAGAAAAATGGATATAGAACATAATGGAGTACTACTTAGTGACTAAAAATAATAACTTCATGACATTCATAGGCAAATTGATGGAACTAGAAAATATCATCCTGAATGAGGTAATCCAGACACAAAAGAAGATGCGTGGTATATACTCACTGATAAGTGGATATTAGCCCCAAAACTCACCATGCCTATGATACAACCCACTTAGAATAAAGGAAGACCAGTGTGTGGATGCTTCAGTCCTTCATTGCGGGGAGAATTGGATGATACTGGTATGGTGGTTGCTTGGGAGCTCTGGCCAGCAACTGAACAATGTAGATGGATGCTTGGAGTTAACCATCAGACTGAGCTCAGGGAACCTCATGGTGGAACTGGCAGAAGGACTGGAGGGGCAGAGGGGTATTGCAGTCCCATTGGAAGAACAACATAGGCTGGCCTGACCACCCAGTTCTCCAAGAGACTAGACCAGACCACCAACCATAGCTCAAGATACATATGTAGCAGAGGATGACCTTGCATGACAGCAATAGGAAAGGAGGCTCTTGGTTCTGGGGAGGCTTGATGCCCTAGTGTGTAGGGGGATGCTGGAGCAGTGGGGTGGGAAAGGGTGAATGGGTACGAGAGCACCCTCATACAGGCAAAGAGGAGGGGGGAGTGGGAGGCAGAATGTGGGATGAGGTATTGGTAGGAATATCATTTGAGATGTAAAGATTGGAATGATATATATATATATATATTAAAATAAAAAATGTCTCTCTCTCTAAACAACAACAAAAAATGGAGTCAATCACAGAAGAACACAACTGGACACAATACACAATACAGAGAACCACAGTTCATGGGGAGCCCAGCCCCAATGGATACGTCTTATCACAGCTCCTTTATCTATGACTCAGGGAACATCAATGAGGAGAGGTGGAAAGATTGTACAAGACAGAATACCAGGAAGTCTAATGTGAAAAAATCCCTCCTAGAAATGGCTACATAAACAGTACAAGGGTAATGAAAATCTCAATGAACATATTAATATGGAATGGGAAAATTTTCTTGGTGGCCCATCCCTAGACAAAGAGCTAAAGGAGAATTAACTTCTCCTAGGAATGATCTTCATCATTGGATATCCAGTGCATAGTAATAAGCCTTAAAACCATTTATACACAACAAAAATTGACTCCATAGGTTGTATTGATATGTATTTGTGCATATATATACATATATATCTATAATGTAGGTAACAATACTAATAAAAGAAAAAAGACTATCAACTTGAGAGTGTTGGAGCATGGAAGAAGTTTAAGGGAGGTTAACTGGATGGGGTTAGAGGGAGGTAAGGGAGAGGAAATGCGATATAATATAATGCTATTTCAATTTTAAGAATGAAAAGTGAAAAATATAAGTAAAAGGATAAAAAAAATTCAGATGAATAATTGAAACTAGAAATAGACAACTTGAGTAAGGTGACTCAAACCCCGAAAGACAAATATTTCATTTTTTCTTTTATATATGGATGCTAGTTTTTAAGTTTCAAATATATATGTTTCAATTGGAACTGCCATAGAAGTTAGGTAGCTAGGAAGCTACCAAGGAGTAAATAGGAACCTTTCAAGGAAGGGAAAATAGAATATAGTATTATAAAGAGATAAAGAGAAAACTAGATTAGGAGGATTAAAAGGGAGGATTAAGGGAGGACAAAATAAAGGAAGGGATATGGACAGGGTCAACTAACATTAAGGCCTTTTGAAAAGCTATACTGAAGCCTACTACTGTGGAAGCTTTCTAAAACATATACATATTTAAAAATAATTTATATGAAGTCACTATGTAATAGGGAAGAAAATTTCCCAAGTGGAATCTTATACCACTGAGTAAAATGTCCAGTATCAGGAATAAATTACATCCTGGTGAGCCATTGGCTAAACATGTCCTCTATCCTCTGACAAACATCACAGATAATTGTCAAGGTTACTAGTTACCCTTCACAAGATGATGGTAAGGTAAGGACCTGCTGTCGAAGACACCACTAACTTATGTCATTGAATATGGAGAAATTTGGCTAATGCCTGACTAGACTCTTCACCCCTACTGACTAGTATCCACAGTAGTGGGAACTGACTTTGCATGCTGCCAGAGAAGAAAAGTAATCATCAGTATCATTCAGCTCCAAAATCCCGAGACCTACAAAAGCAACCTGCCTACAATAGATATGGGTGTAATAACAACACAAATGTTTTGGGGGTAAATAACCACTTTTTGGTTGGATTTAAGGCCCATTCCATGGGATAGAACCCATATCTGACATGACCAAAATATATTTTATGTTCATTTGAGCAGTGTCAGATATGGGATCTATATCATGGAGTGGGCCTTAAATCCAATCAGATAATGGTTGGTTACTTTTTACAAACTTTGTGTCACTATTGCACTAATATAAGATGCAGGTAGATCATCATTGTAGATTAGAGTTTGTAGCTGGGTTAGTGTTTATCTTTCTTCTTTGGCAGCATGAAGAGCACTTTCCTGTATCATGAACACTAGTTCGCAGGTAAAGGCTTTAGGTAGCACCAGTTTGACTTCTCCATGTTCAATGAGTTGTGTAGGTGCTGTCTTTGGCAATATGGCTTACTGTCAATTTGTGGAGAGCAACTAATAGCCTTGGCAATAGCCTGGGTTGTTTGGTGATTGAACAAACCATAACACTACTCTGAAGAACATTAGGCTATACCTACAGATCAGTGGCTTGTTCAGCTAGCATCAGAGTTGTTTGGTCCTTTAGTAGCTGGGAACAAGTACAGAGGCTCAAAGCTGGACTATGTTCAGAGGGTGAGAGACTTTGAAACATTCTGTTCCAAATAGAATGTTTCCATCAAATCCCTCCATTCAGGGCTCAGGCAACCTTGAAGGAAGATGCAAGAAGATTTTAAGAACACCTGTGACATACAATGAAATATGGCCTCTAAACCCAGTAGGGCCAGGGTACATTCAAACTCACAGAGATTGTGGCAGCATGTACAGGGTCTGCAGGGGTCTGTACTTAAATGAAGTCCTAGGGCTGAGAGAAGTGGACACAAACCCATATATTCTAACACAGAAGCTATCTTCAATAGCTCACAAATAAAAAGTTAGTTCTCTCTGTAACAACGTTTCACTGGGGATACAAACCACTCTTAAGGGCTGCCCCCACACCCATCAGTAGATGGCCAACACAAAATCAACTCAATAGCATCTTTGGAGGTTCTTTGCCTCATGATGTTTTGTGAGGCTATTTTGTTCTCTCTCTCTCTCTCTCTCTCTCTCTCTCTCTCTCTCTCTCTCTCTCTCTCTCTCT
>JADRCD010191942.1:33610-44941 GCA_019843815.1 Montemys delectorum
TCTCTCTCTCTCTCTCTCTCTCTCTCTCTCTCTCTCTCTCTCTCTCTTTCTTCTGTTCGTTTGTTTTGCCCTATTCCTGTTAGTTTGTTCTTGTTTTGTCTTATGTTATTGTTATTCTTTAAACGTTTGTTTGTTTTCTAATGAGAAATGAAAAGGGTAAGTATTTGCATGGGAGAAGAGGTGAGTAAGGTCTTGTAGGAGTTGGTGGAAGGAAAATTTTAATCAGAATATTTTGTATAAAAAATCTATTTTCAATAAAAGAAAACTAAAAAGATACTAAAAAGCAAACAAAACAAAAATGTATTTTATGAAAAAATTGTAAATAAAATGTATGAAAACTTTAAAGTTTTATCTTTGGTTATTAAGTTGACAAGGAATAGACTTGTGATAGTTAATCTTGAGTGTAAGCTTGATGGAGTTTGGAATCATCTGGAAGGTTGACTTTTAAGCTTGTTTGAGAGGACATTCCTAGAGATATTTAAATGAGGTGGGAAGATACATTCTTGATGTGAGTGGCACTATTCTACAGGTTAGAGTGCTTGACTTAAATAAAGAGAGGAAGCAAGTAGAGTGCAAGTGTTCATAGCTCTTGGCTACCTCATGGCAGAGCAATGTCACCAAGCATTTCACACTCTTGCAACATGTTTTCCCAGTGATGGACTGTACCCTCAAGTTGTGAGTAGAAATCCATCTTTTCTTTCTTAATTTTTTTACCTGGTATTTTGTCACAACAATATGAAAAATAAATATATCTAAGAATTCTCAATAGATTAATTTAATAATAGTACTTCAAAAGGAGTGGTGTTATCCATCTCTGAACCCCAAAAGGATCTCCTTAGATAAATGAGATAATCAGATTAAGTCTAGAATGATGCAGTTGTCTGTGACTAAGAGTTCTACATAGATATCTGGAGGCATCAACAACAGTAGGTATTGAGTTCACAGAGCCACACAGAAATGACAGATCCTCATTTTCATACACAAACTCATAATAGATATAATTCCTTATTATATATAATTCCATAATATAATTCCTTATTAGAGGCCAATAAAAACAATACTGAAATTTCACATCAGATAGATACTTAGAGGTCAAGTGACTCAGGAAGTTTATTTTATGGTAAGATATAAATCCAATGTTAAAGGCATACTGGTTCAAGGTAAGAGAATTTTAAAATCATGAATACCTCTGAGATGCAGCACATTTGTGATTTCAGTGAAATTATCAATTTTATGATCCATGTCTTCTTAGAGTATTTTAAGTAGGCAATTATTCTATATTATATCAATTATATCAATGTCTTTTGTTCTCTGTAACATCTTACATTCTCTGTAATGATTAGTATTCTTGCTTCTGCGAGTGTTAATTTAGGATCTTGGCTCTTAGGATCCAACTATTCCTGGCTAACTGCTCCAAATGCAGTTTTCCTAGAGAAATGTTGCTGACTTTTAACTCAAAAACACAACAGATTTCAGACATGAGAAAGTGAACATTAGAAACCTTACCATTCAAGATAGTTTTCTACAAATGCTGACATGGGGCTGATCTGCACTGTATATGTGTCATTTGCAGAATACTCAAAGAGTCCATAGTAAGGGTTGAAGAGCTCCTGAGACAACAGGAAGAAGAACTCTCGAGAAGGACCACTGTAGTCCAGGCTGCAAAAGAAGCACAGGTCAGGAAGTTCAGTTTTATGATCGTTTTTAATCCAGATCCTAGTGAGGATCTTCAGGTATGGGGTCTGAGAAGCAGTGAACAGTCTTTCCTCTTTGTAGTGAACTCCAAGTAGAAGTATCAATTTATAGAAGACAATGTTCGTTTTGTAGTACTTTTTAACCAAATGTCTACAAATGAACTTCTATGGCAATTGTATTTAAACTTTCCCCCTTTAAACTACCAAGTATCTATAAGATAAAACACACGGCTGGCCCATTGTAAACAGGGCTTTGCTGTGGGAGCATAAGAAAAATTTCCTACAAAAGTATGTGTGTGTGTGTGTGTGTGTGTGTGTGTGTGTGTATTCATACGAGCTTACAAGTCAATTTCAATTGTACACTTAGGTAATTAATGAAGTCACAGAAAGCACATGAAAACTATGGCATGTAAGTTGATATATTATGTGCATTTTGGGGTGAAGAGTTTTGTTTTTTTTCATTCTCAGAAATGTACACCACTTACAAAGTAAATGTTCAATTGTTCAAGATTTTAATTTATATTATACTTAGATCCCAAGTCTAAGTATAATATAAATTAAAAGTATAATATAAAGTATAATATAAAGTTATTGGGACATGCCAGCAACTCAGAATTTTTCTTTTTTCTTTTTATCTAAAGAAAAAGAAGCCTAAAGCTTGAGAATGCCTAGAGAGAGGAAAGTTTTTTTTTTTTATTAGATATTTTCTTTATTTACATGTAAATTTTCCCTTTCCCAGGTTCCCCTTCAAAAAACAAACAAACAAACAAAAACAACAAGAACAAACTCCTTTTGCCTCCCCCCTCCCCATGCCTGCCACCCCACCCTCTCCCACTTATTGGCCCTGGCATTCCCCTACACTGGGGCACAGAACCTTCACAAGGCCGAGGTCCTTTCCTCCTATTGATGATCGAATTTGCAATCCTCTACTATACACATGCTGCCAGAACATTCAGTCCCACCCTGTATAGTCCTTGATTGGTAGTTGGGTCCCTGGGAGCTCTGAGGGTACTAGTTAGTAATTGTTGTTCGTCCTAAGGGGCTGCAAACCCTTCAGCTCCATAGAACCTTTGAGAGAGGAAAGTTTACTAAGAGTTTATGCTTAGAGATACTTTAGGTCAATGGTTTGTAGCCACTCTATTCTTTCCTGAGAGACATTGCGTCTTATTCCTAGGATTTGATTTCCCCATACTGATTTGTATGAAGCTTCTGGTGCCTTACCCCTCCTCTCCAACAAAGGTGATGTAGAGTTTGTTTCTCTGGAGCTCCTTCCGGGAGTATGCCATCACCTGATTGAAGGTCCCTTCCAACAAGTGGTCTCGACGGATGATGAGCCTGAGAATAAAAGGTCATGGTGAATGGAAGCAGTGACATCAGGTTACTGAGCACTGCTATATATCAATCATGAGTACTCATTATAATAAATTCACTCATTAGCTTCTAATGAGAGAGCAAAAGACAATACAGAGGTTCTGTCAGTTTGGTACTGGGCTTGACCATTCAAAAGGCTAGCACTCAAAGAACACATGTATGCTTATCACTGGACAAACCCAACTATATTTAAAATTATTGTTTTGTCAAGTGGTATCAAGTGCCTTAGGTTAGGAGGTATCTTAAGTTAGGATTTTAAATTTGAGCTCAGTTTTTCAATTAAAATAATGAACCAATGGGGAAGGTAATACTGTTTTTACTTGGACTTCATTACAAAGTTGCAAAGAGTTCACAAAAATTACCTTGATAACTCTTACATGAATGGAAATATAGGATTTTAGCTTGGGTTAAGGGTCTCTGCTTTCTGGAAAGGTCTGTTGCTGATGCTATGTACCTCTTTGTATTAAATCTATAGTTCTTTCTCCTTTTCTTCCCCTTCCCTGTCTTCTCCCTTCCAATTACTTGCACATTATTCTTTTTCTCCTCCAATTTTCTAATTTTTCTAGTCAACCCTTTCAGGTCATAGTGCTACCATATTAATATATCCAATGTTCAAGATGCAAAAAGTAAATAGATAACAAGATAACTCCCTTAATTTAGGGCCCAGTACTCACTTAATTTTACCCGGACCCTGTCCAAATCCTTTGGCTTCCAGTTTTCTGTAGAAATTGCGGAGCTTAGCTTCAAAATCCCTTCGGTATGGTGAAGGGGCTCTTGCACTGGCTCTCTGTAAACCTGTAAAGAGAAGCACATGATAATTGTCATGACTTTTCATTCAAGAACAATTGTGCAGGGTGACAGCAGAGCCATGGAAGCATGCCTTAGTGACCAGCTTTAAGAAATCCCTTTCATTGTCACCACACAATAACTTTTATATTAAACAGAAGTAAAACAGCAAGGAGAAAAGTGGATCCTGATTGGAATGTATGTATTTTCCACTTTACTTATTCAAGTGTATTTCTAGTAAAAGCACCTCCATGAGAATTGCTTTGACTTGCTCATTTCTTGGGTAGTTAAAAGTATTAAGATAAAACAAACTAAATAAAAGTTTTCTTATAAGTTGATATTGAGAAATGACTGAATGTAGAATGAGACAAGAAGACCTTACATGTGTAATGTTTCATTCTTCTGTATTGATACTGAGGCTGAGAGGAGAAACATGATTATATGTTAGAACTCATGCATTTAGGGGTTTATATTAAATCAACATTTCCTGAACTGTATAACTGATTGTGGAGGCTGTGGGATAACACACAATAACCAAAAGTTAATTCAAAATCAAATGAGTCCTCAGAGCATCTGGCAGAACTCTCCTGTACTCCACACAATCTTATTGCAGTTTTGGTCTGAAAACACTACATGCATTCTTTGCACTGTGCATGTTGTCATGGCATGTGATGCCAATGAACACTGCCTGAACACCTCAGCTTAGGTTGGAGACTACTGCATGATATGAATTATTACAGAAAACAAACACTTTTTAGTATTTTCCTACTGTCATTCCTCAGCATATAAATATCAAAACTGATATGTCATTGGGTTGAGTTGGTTTAGAGTGCTTGATTTTAAAAAGCCTCCCCTGAGTTTCATTTTAAAACAAATCAATGAATATGGGTTTAGAATTAGAACAGAATTTCCAACAGTTTCTGAAATAGCCATAAATACTCTTTTGTGGTATATATTTGTATAAAGCAACATTCTTAGAAGAAACATTTATAAAACCAAAAAAAAAATTAGACAAATCTGAAGAACATTGAAGATACTATATGATCCACAGTATCAGATAGTCAACATTTAATTATTTTGTTGAAATAAACAACGACCTGCACATCATTACTATGCAAACTTTCTTTTGCCTGTAATAAATGCCTTTGAAATGCTTGGAGCAGCCATTTAGGGCACAATGACAGGTTAAGTTGGGGAATTCAGCTCTATAAGGGGACAGAGAGTAAATATTGTAGGCTTTTAAGGCAATACAGTTTTGGTAGTATTGCTTATTTCTACTGCTGTAAGTATGAAATCTCCCATAGAAAATACAAATATGACCAAGCATGGGCAGATTTCTAGTATCATTACTTAGAGATACTGAGGTTTCATTTTATTGTTCAGTTGGGCATGATGACACACTCCTGTAATCTCAGTAGGCTAGCTTGTGATAGTTATTAGAATATATCTCATTTTCTTTCTCAATCATTTAGAAACATAAACAAGTCCCACTGTAGCTTGGGAAACTATAAAAACAATCAGCAGCTTAGTTTGTCAATACCTGATTTACAGGTACTTTTGATTAGGATGGGGGAGAGAGCGTACACACCCCCCCCCAACACACACACAAATATTTTTTATTCTCTTTCAGTTGTTGAAAACACAGAGGACAGGCCAGATTTCCAAGTTACCTGGGGAGTTCTGAGGTGAGGAACAGGGTGAACAGCGGGGAGAGAAGCTATATCCAGGGTGGAAGGCAGATTGCAGGGGAACATAGGACATGATCTCTTCTTCAAAGAGACTGTAAAGGTTAAAAAGAGGAAAGTTAGTTGTCTGTCTCTCCATGAGGAAGTATACACAGACTTTGAAAGAACACTTAGAATCCTCACTTGCAAATTCTCTGGTTCTTTAACCCTTTATTAGCGCAACAACAAAGTCTATTAAGAAGAAGGGGGCAGTTCTGATGCTAAGGTCCTGTTCCCCTATTGGTTCTTGATTTGTCAATAAAGAAAACCTGGGCCAATTGCTGGATGGAAGGAATAGGCAGGCCTTCTGGGTCCCAGGAGGAAAAGGCAGACACAAGGAAGGAGAGAGTTTTTTCTGTCATGGTTTGGAGGAAGAAGAATGAAGCAACCATGTGAGGTTCGGGGATGGAGTGGGAGTGGGGTGGGAGAAGAGAGCTGGGGCCTGTGGTCACTACTATAGATGGATGGCCAGGAATGTTTGAAAGGGGATAGGTGAGACTAGCCACTAAAGTTTAGGGAAGGTGGAGAGATGGAAATAATAAATTGGTAAAGACATGCTTTTCGAGGAGGGAGATATCAGCATTCAACAATTGTGCCAAGAAGGCAAATTGTAAAGGAACAAACTGTGTGCATGTCTTTTATTCTTAGATTCAAGGGAAGCTAGGAGGGGGCTGGTAGCATCGCCTCCTGGAGCTAAAGGTGGGTAGAACTAAAGGGAATCCAGGTAAGGGCTGGTAGTGCAGTCTCAGATCCAGGAGCAAAGGTAGTAACATAAAACTACTCATAACAGCTCCAAGTGCTCTAGTTGTATATCTAACAATAAGGATGCACAGCAAGCACTGCCAATCAAGGTTAGAATCTCTACTTTCATGATTTACTAGAGCAAATGGAAAGTGTTTTAGGCTGGCTCCAATTCCTTCTCCAACCTCTCCACTGTAGCTTTTTAAGAAGGTCTCAGGTCCAACCTCTTACCTCAGCAAAATGACTAGATCTGCATCACAGGACAATTTCTCAAGCCCGTGATTGCCCTCTGTCCGAATATAATGGATTTTCTCCCTAGAGTAAAATTGAAAAGAAAATACAAATTCCAGATCAACTCAAAAGCTAAAGAATGAATAAATCATTTTATTTTTATCCTTTCTTGAAACATGGCTAACAGCATTCCCTCAATATCCAGTGCATTTCATAATAATCAAATGTCATTTTTTAATTCCTAGGATGCTTTGCAAGGGATGGCCCCCTTTGAGACTCACATATATTCTAAAGTTGAGTATAGCAAAGTCAGAGTCTGCTTGAGATAGAGAAGACCACAGTAAAGTTAGGGGGGTAACTGTAAAAAGACCTCTCTTGGCTCAAGGTATATTGGAAGTTATGAGAGGACAAAGTGAAGACTGTCTCTAGGGAAATCTTCCTGCCTGATAGAAAATGTATAATGCCACAATGGGAGCAGAGGCAGCCTTAGAGCTTTAGAATGACCAGGACATCCAGGTTTAGTCAAAGCATAGATGTCAGTCTGCCTTGGTTTAGTTATAGGTTATCCATTCTGATGTCCAACTCTAATCTGGAAAATTACAAGTTAGTCTAAGGTAAGGAGTATTGATTTTGTTCAAACTGACTTTTCAATTTGCTTTCCTGATTGCAGCAACACCACTACCTCCAGTAATCACCATATATATATATATATATATATATATATATATATATATATATATATGCTTTAAATGAGTTAAATTTGCCTTTTTGGAGCTAAATTTGGGGAACATTTAAGGATTGCTGTTTTAAAATATTTACATTTTTAATTAAAAAATATATTTTTATATCAGGTGAGGCACAATTAAAAATAATTAAAAATGGAAATATGAAGATATCACATATATCCTTCACTTGGTTTACCTCAGCAGGGACAACTGCCAGTGCAATGTTGTTCTCTCTCTGACACTAACTCCAGGCATATGGGCATTTTACTTAAGCTTTTCTTCATAGTTAACTATTATATTTATTGGTCTTACTTATGCATCATGGGTAAGGGGTTGCCTGCAGGACCATGGGAGACCCCAAAACAGCTGCACTGGAAGCATGGGTGATGTTTTCCCTACAGAATCATAAATGAAGTCTCCTTCCCCTAAGTAAGTGAAGTTTTCCCTACCCTATATATTCAAGGCCTTCTCTGAAACCCTGAGGCCACATGCATTAGGGCAGAATTGCATGCAAATGACTGGGAGAAGTGGCTGGATGTATCCGTCTTGGTAGGCGTGTCAGCAGTATAATGTGTGACAGACTCTGGCAAGTAGACACAGCTGATCTTATGAAGACAGAGCCTTACACAGTATCACTCTACAAAAGGACTTCATTCCTAACAGCCCCAAAGTGATAGTAAAACAAATGTCCATCAACAGGTGAATGGATATCTATGGTCCATTTCATGTTATAACAACATAATCCTGAAGCCTGATAGTGTGTAAATGCGTCCTTTCCACACACATATCTAAAACTCAAGATTCAGAATCTATAGATGAAGAAAATATTCAGTATTTTAAGAATATGGTTTCTTTTACTTAAAATATCTCCCAGGTCTATTCATTTTCTTTCAATGTCATGTTTCCATTTCTTCTTTATGGCCAAATATAATTCTGTTGTATGTATATATCAGTTTTCCTTTATCCATTCATCTATTGATGAACATGTAGGCTGAGTCTATTTCTTAGCTGTTTACAGTACAACAGTCAACATTAAGTTTTTAATTTAATTTCTTTTTTTGAAAATTTCATATATGAGTACTGTACTTATACCATTTCTACCACCATCTCTCCCTCCGCAAATATATCCCATGCATCCCCACTCCCTCTACTACTGAAGACTTTTTTCTGTAATTATTATTGTAGAATAGATATTTTTTTTAAAGGTAAGGGAAATATTCAAGATGTTGTTGAACAGGGACATGACTTGGGATCAAACCTCACTTAAAATAAAATACTACTGCAGTAATTGCTATAAGTAAAACCTAGGGATGTTCATGGTGGCTTTTCTAACTGGGTTTGGAAAATAAAGTTGGCTGGCCTACATACATTTTAGAGAGTAACAGAAACCCAACTCCTTAACTCTTTACCTAAAAATACCTGTAATACATGTAAGTAAGTCAGTACATGAATATGCATATATAGTTTAAGTGGAATTTACTCATCTGGACTGACAATGCCCCCTCCAAGAGCCAAAGAGCATTTAACACTGCCCTCCCCAACCAGGCATGGAAGCCCTCGTTTGAGTTGTTGGTCAGGATTTTCCAATAGTCTCCCAAAATATTATAGGCTATTGGTACTCTCCTTGGTTCCTCTGCAGAGGTGTAAGGTAAACTTCTATTGCTGAAGACACCATACACTTAAGAAATAGGGAATAGAGGCCTCATGAGTCAAGCAGGGGAGTCACAGGGTGACAGGGACAGGATCCTCTCAGCTTCCGAGTGACAGAGGTGGATCAGCGAACTTCTCTGCCCCTTCCCTGCAAGTGCTTAACCCAGAGACTCAGGAGAGATCTGCCATTTTCTCTTCGGTGACTTCCTAAGGTGGGACCAGCCGGGAGGCACAGGCCTCACGAGTCAAGCAGGGGAGTCGCAGGGCAGCAGGGACAGGACAAGCTCTAGTCAGAGACACCAAGAACATCTAACATCAGAGATCAAGAGATGGCAAAAGGCAAACGCAAGAATCCTACTAACAGAAACCAAGACTGCTTGGCTTCATCAGAACCTAGTACTCCCACTGAAGCAAGTCCTGGATATCCCAAAACACCAGAAAAGGAAGATTTGGATCTAAAATCATATCTCACAATGCTGATAGAGGAATTTAAGAAGGACATGAACAGGAGTACACAGGTAAAGAGGTACAAGCTCTTAAAGAGGAAACTAAAATATCCCATAAAGAATTACAGGAGATCACAAGTAAACAAGTAGAAGCACTTAAAGAGCAAACTCAAAAATCCCTTAAGGAATTGCAGGAAAACACAAACAAACAGGTGAAGGAATTGAGTAAAACCATCAAGGACCTAAAAATGGAAGTAGAAACAATAAAGAAATCACAAAAAGAGACAAATCTGGAGTTAGAAATTTTAGGAAAGAAATCAGGAAACATAGATGCAAGCATCACCAACAGAATACAAGAGATAGAAGAGAGAATCTCAGGGGCAGAAGATAACATAGACAACATTGACAGAAAATGCAAAATGCAAAGAAAATGCAAAATGCAAAAAGACCTTAACCCAAAACTTCCAGGAAATCCAGGATGCAATGAGAAGACCAAACCTAAGGATAATAGGTATAGAAGAGAGTGAAGGCCTCCAACTTAAAGGGCTAGTAAATATCTTCAACAAAATTATAGAAGAAAACTTCCCTAACCTAAAGAAAGAGATGCCCATGAACATACAAGAAGCCTATAGAACTCCAAAAAGACTGGACCAGAAAAGAAATTCCTCCCGCCACATAATAGTCAAAACAACAAATGCACAAAACAAAGAAAGAATACTAAAAGCAGTAAGGGAAAAATGTCAAGTAACATACAAAGGCAGGCCTAACCGAATTACACCAGACTTCTCACCAGATATTATGAAAGCTAGAAGATCCTGGGCAGATGTCATACAGACCCTACAAGAACACAAATGCTAGTCCAGGCTACTATATCCAGCAAAACTCTCAATTACCATAGATGGAGAAAACAAGATATTCCATGACAAAACAAAATTTATACAATATCTTTCCACAAATCCAGCCTTATAAAGGATAATAGATGGAAAACATCAACATAAGGAGCAAAACTACACCCCAGAAGAAGCAAGAAGGTAATCTTTCAACAAATCCACACAAACCTAATTCCACCTCTTACAACAAATACAATAGGAATGTGACAATTACTTTTTCTTAATATATTAATATGAAAATTAATATTACCAACATATCCTAATTGATTGAAACCCAATAGTATGAGGAATTAGAAATTTGTTGATTGTCATCCAAAGGTCTCTCTAATTTGGTAATTGGAGAAATAGGTCCAACATTGTACAATCAATATACACTTTCAGCTTGTTTGTTTGTGACAGTGTTTGGCTGTGTACAACATAAGGGCCTTGAAAGCTTACTTCTCCTATCTCAGCCTCTCTATTAGTAGTATTGTTTATTTCATGTCTTTACACTATACTATGGTTTTCAGAACAGCTTATATATTTCAAAAGTATTTATATACCCAAAAGAAACAGACAATTAAATTGGGAAGGGGCTTGTAAGAGAACAACAAAGAATGAGACTGAATGCTTTGCCTGACATTTGTAACTCTTGTATCAAGTTTGAAGAAGAGGACTTTATAAGTTACTCTTTCTTTGAGATGAATGCTTTTCCAAATTATCACAACTAATGAACCAAATTCTTACTCTCACCCAATGTCCTGTGTCACCCTCCAAGCAGAACCATTGTTCATTGAAACAGCTGGTGAATGACTTTATGGATAGACCATCTTAATACACACACCATTTCTTAAATGAATGCAACTTGTTCTCTGTGGGCTGAGAATAAAGTCACTCACTCAAGTCAAATAGCTTTGACCATAGCAGGAAGTCCGTATCCAAAAATCGAGCCTATAATTCATTTCTTGGTGCAGCAGAACTATCAACTCTCAGCTTAGCTAGGATGGAGGTAAAATCCTTTGGTGATGTGAGGGTCATTGGCATATAGCCTTATTACAATGAAATCCAATGTCTAAAAATTGTTCTTATTTTGG
>JADRCD010191943.1:4068-22883 GCA_019843815.1 Montemys delectorum
GTCTTCTCCTTCTTTCTCCTCCTTCTCCTTCTCCTTCTTCTCCTTCTCCTCCTTTTTCTCCTTCTTTCTCCTTCTTCTGGCCTACAATTTGTATCAAACTCAGTCCTCAAAATCCTTACATTTACCAGCTCTCTCCTTTTCCTTCTTTGTTCATTGACTCTACACGAAAATTCAGAAGCACCAGTAAATACAGGTGACTGGTTTTAAATGAAAGCTACTTTTCCCGGCTGGAGAGATGGCTCAGTGGTTAAGAGCACTGACTGCTCTTCTGAAGGTCCTGAGTTCAAATCCCAGCAACCACATGGTGGGTCACAACCGTCCTTAACAAGATCTGATGCTCTCTTCTGGAGTGTCTGAAGACAGCTACAGTGTACTTGCATATAATAAATAAACTAATTAATTTTTTAAAAAGTTACTTTGCCATTAGATACATTGACATATACATATATGCGTGCAATAACAGTTAGAGAGGAAAAGGCCTTGAGTTTGAAGGATAGTGGAGAATGAGTATGTATATGTAAGGGTTTATAGAAAGGAAAGGGAAAATGATGCAATTAAATTACAACCTCAAAAGCAAAAAACAAAAACAAAACCATTTTGGGTGACCTTTTAACCTTTGCGCCTGCCCTGAAGCCACGCCCTTGGAGCGAGGCTTCTTACCACTTCTTCTGCGCACGCTCTTCTTAGGCTCACTTCCGTCCGGAGAGGCGGGACTTCCACTTTCGCTTGACTGCGGAAGTGGATACGGACGGCTCAGGTTGGTCGGAGCTTGGGAGCTTTGCGCGAGTGCGCTCGTAGTTGCTTTCGCCTGGAAAGATGCCGGGATTGGCGGCCGCTAGCCCTGCCCCGCCCGAGGCGCAGGAGAAGAAGCCTCTGAAGCCCTGCTGTGCCTGCCCGGAGACCAAGAAGGCGCGAGATGCCTGGTCAGTGCGCAGCCAGGGAGGGAAGCCCGGGCTTTAGCAGCTCCGCTCCACTCTGCTCTCTGGGACTCTTGAGTTGCAGGGACCCATACTTTCGCTGTCCTCTCTGCTCCCTGTTCCTTCACCTCAGTCTCAGTTAGGGGTCAACGGAGAGAGCAAGAGGTTAGATTGGCCCCAAGGTTCTCGTCCTTCATTCCTTACTACTAATGCCTTTTAGGCTTCTTAGGTATAAGACCCAGATAAATCGAAGTGTATAAAGATGCTCCTTGATTTACAGGCATTTAAGATATGTGGAGACTTGTTACCAGCCAATACCATACCATCAGCTATGATAGATTTACTAAGACCAAGGTGTAAATTTTTCAGATAATTTTTAGTAATTTTTATTTTTATTTTTTATTTTTATTTTTTGCCAAAACATGTGAGTAGTAGAACACAGGATACATTTCTGAAGGGATACCCTTTCCAAGAAGTTAAAAGTCAACATGTCTGGGGCTGGAGATATGGCTCAGTGGATAAAAGCCCTGGTTGACCTTCCGAAGGGCCTCGTTTCAATTCCCAGCACCCACACGATGGTTGACAATCTTCTGTAATTCCAGCCCCAGAAGAATCCGACGCCCTCTTCTAGATTTTGTGGGCACTGCAGACACATAGTGCACAGGCATATGTGCAGGCAAAACACCTGTACACATAAAAACAAACTGTAAAAAGCCTGTCTACAGAATAGGTGATGTTAATGTTTATCTACTTTATCATCAAGTCACAAAAGGTTCTGTATGGTCTCCTCACTTTTATGTAGCCTCACTTCTGGAGCAGATACTGGAGTCCTTAGTGTGAATACGAATCTCCATCTCTTTTCTCCCATCAAAGTAGAAAAAATAATCGTAGAAACAAATATGGATGCTGATGGTGTAATCTCATTACTGGGGAGACTGAAGCAGTTCTCTAAGTCAAGCTGGAGCATTAGAGGGAGACCATGTCTCAAAAAAGCATACACAAAACAGAAAGTATTTGTTGGTATAGTAAAGTAATAAGAGTGTGCCCCAGTTATTTTATTATCGCTACTTTTCGAGCCATTACTGTAAATGGAGGATTTAGAGATGGGTCTAATACCAAGGTGCCTGAAATGATAGTACCTGCTTAAGGAGACTTTGGGAAGTGTATGGCTCAAGATTCAGAGCTTAGAACCACAGGCAGGCTTTGAATCCTCGTTCTCCAACTTGGTGTCCTTAGGCAAGGTGCTTAACAAGCCTGCCTCACGTGTGTGTGTGTGTGTGTGTGTGTGTGTGTGTGTGTGTGTGTTGAATGAGTCCAGCATTTCTGTAAGGCTAAGCAGTGTAAGTGGTGAGTGAAAGCTAGCTGTTAATGTGGAACGCACGGTCCCACCCAGGCTTTCTCATCTGCTGGTAAGGATTTTAATAGGAGAACCTAGTCCCTGCTCTTTTTGAGACAGGGTCTTGGCATGTAGCCCAAGCCGGCCTCCTACTCAGGAGTCTCCTGCCTTAGCTTCCCAAACGTAATCACCGGCACGCGTCAGCGCATTCTGGCTCTTGGGATCACTCTGTGGATTTTATCATCCAAGTTCCCTAACCGTCCAAAGAATGATTCATCTTGGGGGCTCATGGCTACCAGATCTTTTTTGATGTTTGTGTTGTTGAGTGTTTAATGATTAAAAGTAGGCTTAGGGGTTTGAATGGAAGGAGAAACAGGAAGCTGATTCCTGTGTGACCGTAGGCCCATAAGTTAAACTCTTTCCTCGTCGTTTGATGTAAATATTCAGTTTATTTCATTATAAAGAAATATTTATTATTCCTTGGGTATAGACTAGAGGCATCAATATTTATTTATTTATTTATTTATTTAAGTTTTTCGAGATAGGGTTTGTCTGTGTAGCCCTGGCTGTCCTGGAACTCACGCTGTAGACCAGGCTGGCCTCAGACTCTGAAATCCACCTGCCTCGGCCTCCCAAGGGCTGGGATTAAAGGCGTACGCCACCACTGCCCGGCTGGCATCATTTGCTACACATAATTATTTCGTCTAATTAGAACCTCCCCCAAACAACAACAAAAACAAGCTTCAAAAACCTTAGTTCTATGGAACGCCTTTGTGGGAACAGAACCACCTTAAGAGCGAATACAGAGAGCAAACGAGCAGAGCTGTTTGGTATAGTAGAGTATCGTTTGTAACTCCAGCTACATCCTGCATATGCACTGTCTCACTCCCTGTCACAGATTCTCCATGAATGTGCTTGTCATCTATTTATTAGGTAACGAGTGCATCTTATTTTATAGCATCATTGAGAAAGGAGAAGAGCACTGTGGACATCTCATTGAGGCCCACAAGGAGTGCATGAGAGCGCTGGGCTTTAAGATATGACATGGTGAGTGAGCTGTATTGCTTCAAGTTTGAGTGTTACCTTGCAGAGTTAGCTAGGAGGCAGCATTCTCCGAATGGTAGCTTGCCTGGTTAATCTAGCATGTTTAAGTAGCAGCTTAAAAATAACGTTTCAGTTTCTAGAGTGGGCTTGTAACGGTTTGGTGCCAACAATTTGAGGCACCCAGTAAATCTGAGACAGTATGAAGCTTTTGAGAACTGGTTTCACAAGAGACTTTAGAGTTACATTACAGTCAGGGAGATGCAGCCAAGCCTGGCTGCTGAGAGTTCAGATACACTGTTTTGCAAGGTAAAAGAACTAAGTGGAAAATAGTCTTTGTTTCTAATATGGGACAGCAACAAAGTATGACTTTTTTCCAGTGAAAACGGGAGCTTTGTTTTAAACCAGGCATTGTTCTAAGAGAGCTAACACCTCAGACCAGTCTTCGAAGAACTTTGAATCTAATTATCAATGCCAAGAGGGATGTGTGTCACAAGACCACAGTCCATGACTTCTACTTGGAATCTCTCGCTTCTCACTAGGTGCTCACTCGTCCACTCCTTTCCAGATGTTGTTCTAAAGTCTTGTTAGAGAGGCTTTCCTCGGTGCCCCATGTAAAGTAGTTCCCTTCCCTGTCACTGTTCCAGCCGTACCCGGTAAGCAGGCTCTCCCAGGTGTTCTGTGACCACGTTCCCTAGTATGGCAGCCACTAGCAATGGATATGACTATTCAGCACTTGAGTTGGGCATAATGAGGCCGGGGAATTGAATTCTTAATTCATAAGAAGATTAGTTGGCATATGTGGCTAGTGGCTTCTCTTGTTTTTGTACTCATCCCTTATATACTGAGCCTCCTCTTACATCGGTTGTCCTCGATTCCCTCTGGCTGGGCTGTAAGCTCTGGGAAGCACCTGGTTTCACTGCCAGCATGTCCCAGCACCTAGACCATTGCCTGGCACACAGTAGGCGCTGGCTAGGGTACTGTTTATTACATGAATGAGTGAATGACTGGGGGCTTAGTACAGCAGGGTTCCCGGGGTGGCGCAGCAGGATGAGAACTGGAACCTCAGCCTCCGGGCAAGCACCCTGTTTGTGCTGCTCTCGGGTCCGCATCTCAACTGTCACCTCCTAACTTAGCGGCGGTTGAGAGATACCCAGGCCATATGCCAGTTTCATGGTAGTAGCGAGCTGGTTTCTTTCTCCTTCACCTCGCTCTGGAATGTCACGCATGACCAGTTGTTGTATTTAAAGTACAGGAAGGAGATAAGGAGCTCGCCCTACCCGATAAGTCTGACTGGAGGAGAAGACTATTTAAAGGCTCAGCCATCCGTGCATGGCTTTCTTCATGGTCTAGGTCTCTCTAGTCAGTTGTGTTAAGCTTTGCCTAGAGCCTCAAGGGGAATTGGAGGCACAGTGAAGGGTAGTGGCAGCATTAAATTATTTGTATTCTCCAAACCAGAGGCACTTTGTTACTCTGAACACTTAGTGATCTTTTATCACCCGTATACTCATTTGTAGGATTGCACAACACCTTAATCTTCAATCCTAAAACTCATAATGAATACTAATGAAAAGATCTGCTGCTGGAATGCATGGGAGCGTATACCTCAAAAGCCAAGCCTCTGATGGTAGTAAAACTCCCACACAGCTCCCTGCACTGCTCTGAGGTGAGCTTGGCAGACTGCTGGACCATGTTCTCTGAGAGCCTCGTCAGAGAAAAACCGCTCCACAGACTCGCCTTGCTCCAGCAGTGGTCATAAAAGTTCCTTAATTCAAGTAGATCTTAATTGGACCTGGCTCATGAAGGTGGCATAAGTGTTCTTCTCTTAAACTCTGTATAACAGTGTTCTCTGTGCTTCAGAAACACCTAAGCAACACTTTCCAGAATTCACAAGCCCTGCCTCAAGCTCCTAGATGATTTTTAGGTCCTTAACATAAATCTGCTAGCACTAAGGAAACGAGTGAATACTCGCAATATAAAATCTCTGAGGATTTAACGGTAGCAAAGGCAGAGACTCGAAACTGGAAAGGAAAAGTTAGTATCTCTAGTGACTCTAAACAGTGTTTTTAGTCATAGCTTTTTCTTACTGACAGAGAAGGTAGATGACCTGGAAATACTAGGAAGTGAGTGGCTCCTCCTGCTTGTAAGGGTCAAAAGAAACATGGGAAATCTGCTCAAAGCAATATAAACTAATGGGTACGCTAGTTTTTGTTCATTTATTTGGATGTTTAAAGTGAGCTGCTTTTATACATAGATTTACAAAAGTATCTCAAGATAGTGCATGAAGGGGGCCATTTCTAATGCTCAAACCTAAAAACAAGACAAAACACCTATTAAGACCTTATAAAGTGCCAAAATGCAAAAGACAGTCCCACTCGCAGGCCAGGCGCTCTCCACCCAGAGTCCGTCGTAGTCCTTCACACCTAGCTCCTCTGATGCATGCAGTGCCCAAGAAGTACAGGTGCTGCGGGCTCTGGGGACTGGCCTAGCTCCAGTTCTGCTTCTGTCTCCTGCCCATGCTTTTGCTGAAGTGTATTGTTCTTTCCCTCAAGCTTTTTAGAAAAGAAAAGAAAAAAGGGAGGGGGGGAGGACTTAGGTGTCTGTGCCTTGGTGAGGCTCTTTTCCTGTCTAAACCAAACAGAGGGGACAGGTTTAGGAAGTTCTTGAGTTAGCCTTAAGAGTTGGCTCCCTGAGTGACCGTTATCTATTCAGTGTTCTTCTCCATCTCCTTGCATAGGGACTAGGGTGGGGTGTCATGACGAGAAGCCTGGCATGCTGAGACTGGGCCAGCAGCACTGTCCTCTGCTGCTCTCCCTCTGGGTCTTTCACTGTGGCTGTCATTTGCCCTGGGGTCAAGGAGGAGCTTCCCTCAGGAACAAGTGCACTGAACTGACCTTCCTTCTACCTTTAACACAGGGTGAGACCAGTTCTTGAAAGTGCAGAGGCTTCCAGCCATCTTTACGTAATGTCTGGAAAGACACAGTACCTCACCAAAAGCTCCTAAATGTCAGACATTGCAACCAGCAGTTTCAAGGGAGTTGTCAGTTAAGCTGAGCTGGAGTTGTGACTGGTTTAGAACACTTACTTAACATTTCAGTGAAGGATTTATTTCTGATGGTCCTAGGTCCAGTTTGATGTCTGAACTCTGACTTTCTAAAATCAAATCTCTTCTGTAGGTGGCCTACTTTGTGAATGAATAATCCCTGAAGAATGAAGAAGATTAAATATTTTGGAAGTTCTTTGATGAACTTTGATAAGTGGATAAAGTATTTATAATTTATTAAAAAACAGAAGGAAAGAATGTGATGAATCGTCTTCGTTGTGTTTCTTTTTCTGTTCTTTGAGTGCCCACATCAATTTTGGTTTAGTCTCCTTTTTCTCCTAGTGAGTATAGTAGCAACTCTTGTGCCCTGACTTTCTTTGCTCATTACTGTGACATCATGGGAAATTGAATAGTTATTGTTAGGAGAAAGCAGATTCTTCTCTTCTCCAAGCTTAGGTATCTAGAAGTTGGAATGAACATCTTTTAATGTCACAGCCATCCCATCTCAGTCAAGGCTCATTGGCCAATTGTGGGATCATGCCTGTAATCCCAGCACACAGGAGCCAGAGGCAGGGGGCTGCAAGTTCGAGGGGATTCCTTTTGTTCTTTCTCCTTTGTCCTTCTCTATCTTTCCTCTCTCTCCCTCTTCCTTCCTTTCTTCACTCTCTAACTCATCAGTAAAGTGGTCTGGCCTGGAAGATCCCAACTATTTGGCTTGGTTACTTAGTGTGTGGCCAGTTATATGGTAAGGTAAACTAAAGGCAGTGTAGTGCCTAGGGCCAAGATAGCTACCTGTGTTTAAGAACCTGGTCCAGGCTGGTGGCTAGATTGATGCTAGAAACTGACTAGTCATGCTGGGGCTGTAGCTTCTCAAACAACACGTGACAGTTTACCAGCATACCTTCTATATGCAGCCTGCCCTCCAGGCAAAGACATACTGAGTAAGAGGACACACTGTTTGAACTCTGGTGTGCACAGTGTCCAGAGATTCGTAAGATGAGCGCTCTGCCCATAAGGAGCTTCTCATCTAATGAGCACATAAATATAATCAGAAATTAAAATCTGAGTGTTTGCTATTGTGGTGGATATCAAGGTGCTTCCCACAAGCTCTTTATTTAGCTTCTAAAAACATAAGTGCTGGGACATGGCTCATTGATTAAGTGCCTGATTCACAAACAGGAGGACTTGAGTTCCATCTCCAGCCCCATACAAAAGCCAGGTGTGAGACAGGCAGCTCTCCAGAGCTCTGGTTTGCTAACCAGCCAGTCTAACCAGTCTGAGCTCCAGGTTCACTGAGAGGCCCAGTCTCAAAAAAATAAGAGGAAAGTGATACACTGTTGACCTCTAGTCTCTACGTGCATTCACATGAAGGAATACACACACACACACACACACACACACACACACACACACACACACATACAAACCACCTGAGTGTAATGGCACACACCTTAAAATTTTTTTCCATTTAATATGTTTTGATCATACTTTTTCCTCCCCAACTCCTCTCTTATCCTCACTCACTTTCCTATTCTCTCTCTCCCTCTCTCTCTCTCTCTCTCTCTCTCTCTCTCTCTCTCTCTCTAAGCATGGAGTCTGATTTGTGTTGGCCAACTATTCCTGACCATGAGGCCTGCCTACTCTAGAGTGTGGTTGATATATTCTTCACTCCATTGAAGAATACTGACTTTCCCTCTCCTGGCAGATTATCAGTCAGGTTTTCCAGACATGGCAGAGCCAATGCACATATAAAGTCAGACTGACAGCATGTACAAGACCTGTGCAAGTTCCAGCCAGACCACATCCCACCTCTAAGAAGGCACATTGCTTAAATCCCAGCACTCGGGGCAGAGACAAGTGGATCTCTGTAAGTTCAAAGCTAGCCCGTTCTGTATAGTGAATTCCAAGCCAGCCAGTGCCCAGTGCTACAGTGAGATTGTCTTTTAAAACAATGTAAAAAGGGGGCTGGAGAGATGACTCAGCAGTTAAGAGCACTGACTCCTCTTACGAAGGTCCTGAGTTCAAAACCCAGCAACCATATGGTGGCTCACAACCATCTGTATAGCTACAGTGTATTCACATACATAAAATAAATAAAAATAAAAAAAAATGTAAAAAGGTAAAACTCATAGTAGTTTCATCTTTTGTCAAGTTTAGTGACTTCAATAGCAAGCATAGAAAAACCCCCATCAAGGAAAATGAGCATAATTGTGAGAGTCCAGAGTTGAAGCAACTCTACCTGCAATTGTACTTAGTACCTGGTGCCATCCAGCAGGTAGATTGGCATAGAGTTTTTCTTCTAAGACTAGTGAAGCCAAGTGTGTACTTTCTTGTTTAAGACAGATAGAAGAGGCAGAAACCTTTCCCCAGGCATGGAGTCATAAGTCCCCCTTTTCAATATGACTGAGCAATACTGCTCTGTGTATTTTTACAAAAACAATGGTTGTCAGTGGTACACCTAAGGCTAAGTGGTTTGAGCAGGGCCTACCGCTTCCGTGTCTTGTCAGATCTTTGGACAAAACTGAAATTCTATTTCACAGGTGGAAGGGGTAAATGAATATTGAGTAAGAAACTAGTGCTCCATCTCACCCTAACCATCCTGAATGGTCACATTGAGTGCATAAGATCAGTTCCGCCTAGTGAAGACTCAAACCTCAAAGAGAAAACTGGGTAGAGGATGAGAAATCTGTGTCCTGTTTTGTAGACAGTCAGCTTGAGTTCAGGAAGCCATTTCCTGAAGAAGAGCCTGCAGAGCAGCAGTTCCCCACCTATGGGTCCCAAACCTTTCGGGGGGTCAAATGATCCCTTTCATGAGGGTCACTCAAGACCATCAGAAAACACAGATATTTATATTGTGATTCACAACAGTAGCAAAATTACAGTTAGGAAGTAGCAACAAAATAAGTTTATGCTGGAGGGGATCACCACAGCATGAGGTGTCCTAGTAAAGGGTCACAGTGTTAGGAAGGTGGAGAACCACTGCTGGAGAGGATCTGAGTCAGGACATATTCAGCTCCAAGAAGCAGGACAGCCAATTCCGGGGCCATAAGCAGCACACTACAGCCTGGAGTCAGGAGACGGGAGGTCACATCTGTGACCATGGCCAAGTCAGACTTTGAGCAACCTAAACCGCTGCTGTTTATCTTTGTCCTTCTCATCCTTAGGCAAGTAGTCTCCTGACTATGGAGTTACATTGTTACAAATTGTTGCATTGTTGCACAGCTGTATGGAAGGTCACAGGCTATCTTGTTAACAATGTGCATACCCTCTTTTCCAGGCTTGCCCACACATCTGTACCCTATTCTTGGCATGCCCAGCTGGAGAGCACCTGAGCAGATTTTAGACTTCCTTAAATCATCCTCCGCCCTCTGCTTTTTTTCTTATTTTTCTCCTTCTCAGCATCCCCATCAGAGATTCTCCTTTGACCCTGTAGTCATCTTTTATGAGATTTCTGGGGTTTTCCAGGCTAGTTTTCCCTCTAGATTAAAAACTTCCCTGGAGGAGATTTTTTTTTTTCATTTCATCTTTATTTTTTGTTACTACCTCACAGCTTGTCTAAATAAATGCTTACGACTTGAATTATCAAACGGTGTTACTTCTGTTTTTTTCCACTGTGTGTACGCTTTCATGTCTGTGGGTTTCCTCATAAGGACATTACTGTCTTAACACAATATATTTATTCTCTTATCTCTGTCAACTGGCTTTTTAAAATAAAAAGACATAATTTCCTGTTATTGTAGTCTGCTGATCTATGGACATCAATCTCACACTGAAACCCGCATCATAGGTGGGTCCTCTGTTATGGTGCACATATGTAGGTGCCTAGCAATGCCCAAACACCTGGTAGAACGATGTAGTGGAAAATTACAGTTAGACTCACACTGACCGGGCTTTAATCACCACTCACATATTAGCTCTGTGTGTTTAAACAAGTTCCTTAGCTATGCTAAGCATTTTTCTTCCATTTAAGGGGGGGGGGGGGGGGGTACACAGTAAGACCCGATCAAAAAATCAGATGACAGAATAATATGTTATCTTGTTAATATTAGAAAATGGTAGCTGTCTGGTAAATGTTAGTCCTCCTTGCTCAGTTCATCTCAGGTGGACGAACAGGGACAGTGGAGAACGGAGCAGGGGTTTGTTGACCGGTCTGTCTCTTTAAAGGGTCAGGGCCAAGCCTATGGGCGGTCTTGCTGACCTGCTTTGAAATTCTATCTCAGAGCCTATCTCTGTGCCCGCCCATTGACAGCTGGCAGGGATTCCAAGCCCAGCAGGGAGCCCCATTGCCTGAAGCACAAACAGCTGCTGCTAGCTAAAGTTGGCAAGTTGGTTGGGAACCAGGCAGATGACCAAAAGAGGCCTATGGAAATCCCCACTCTCCACTGAACATGTGACGATGTCACAGTCAGACCTTGGGAGGCCAGGAAGGAGGATTCCCAAGAATTTCAGGACAGCCTGGACTGCCTAGTGAATTCTAGGTGAGCCTGGGCTGAAGTGACACCCAGGCAATAAATAAATATATAAATATATAAATAAATAAATAAGTCAATAAATCCAAAGAAAATTCTAGAAAGGCATTCGACACCCAAAGCCTGCTGTGAGAGTCTTGTGGTGTTTTGTTCTCCAAGTGCCCCAGCCCTTTCTGTACCTCTCTCCAGAGACAGGGAAGTATGAAGCCATCCTCAGATCAATCGATTCCAATTAAAATTTTAAAATGTCTTCCTTTAGTATGGCAAGAACTTTCTGACTTCTGTAACTCTGCTGCTCCTCCTCACCCTGAGAGATTCCGCTCTCCCTTCCACCTCACCCCTCAGCTCTGCCCTCCCCAGGCTGCCCTTCTTCCTGGGTCACTCCAACTGCTCCAAACTCAATTTGGTAATTGGTTGCAGGCATCGAGTCGCCATCGTTGTTTGCAGTCCCTCCCTTGTAAAATGACATTCAGGTCACAGTGTACACTGAGTGTCCAGCACCACATTTAACTTCCAATTTCTCCTCAGTGCTATTCAGTTCAGCGAGTCTCCCCGGGGTTAGGATCTGGATAGTTCTAGGAGGCCTAGCACTTGATTAAATCTTTGGAACAATAGGGTAAAGGTGCCCCGACCCCAGGAGACAGGATAGGGACTCAGCAAGTCCTCCAGACGCCAGCAAGTCGGGTCTCTTGGCTTTCATGTGTGCACAGTTCACATTTACTTCTTGGCAGTCCAAAGTTGATCCCCCCAGGTTCATTTAGACGTTCCTTGAAAGTCATCAGACACCTTAGGATGGTGGAGTCGGGAGTCATGGGTCTAGTTCAGCATTTCTGCTTACTGTGAACCCTGCTTAAAACGAGTATTTTGTTCCTACTCCATGTTGGAACATGTTACCTCTCGGAGACTCCGTTTTCCTCAGCTCTAGGAGAACAGTGATGACTGAGGGATGTGTATGTACACTGCTCAGTAGAGGTCGAGTACCAAAGGAGCATTTATTTCCTGGGCAGTCATTCTAATTGATGTGCAGATGGGATGGTGACTTCCATCCTGTGTTGCCCTTGACTATTACTTTAGGCAGATACTTGCAGAGGAGTGTCAGCTTAGAGCTGAGGGGGGCTGCTTTACACAGCTGCTTTTGTTGAACGAAAGTCAAATTACCGCACAATGATATTTGCTGAGTGTCTTTAAACCTTTCACGCGGCTTTCCGGTTCTCCCTGCCAGTACCGTTTCTGTTAATAGTCCCAGCCTGAATTGCCCTTCTACCTCCCGCAAATCCCCAAATCCTCCCGACAGGACACCTGCACTGTGTCCTCTCTACTCCGCAGACCTAAATTCCCTGCTTGCTCTTCCTTTGACCCTCCCTGCCTGCCTCTGTCGACCCCGGGTCTTATCTTGTCCTCTAGAGGTATGCTAAGTGCCGTGCCAGCCTGCCTGTTTGCCTGGCCTGTTTTCTTTCACTGCCAGCACCTCTTGGATTCCAATTCCAAACATGGTATCCCTCTGGGGTCACCCTTTCTTCCGGTGCCAAGAGATCATGCATTCCAAATGGAACACAAGTGTGCCTCTCCCGCTGGCTCTCCACTCCTCATTCTGCCTGGGAACGACAGACAGCAGGATGTGGCTGCTTCGTCCGCGTTGCTGAAGTTTACGGTGTTGAGTTCCTGCTGCCTCTCAGGACAATGTATGCTTCTTGCTAAGAACTAATAACGAAGACCGTCCTAAGAAAGCCAGAGCCAAAGACGTTGACCAGAGCAATGCAGGGGGAACAAGAGCTTCACTGAGAGAGAAAGGAAGAAGGAAAAAAAAAAAAAACCCTCCCAAACAACAAACTTAGGTTTTCAAGCTTCCATAAAGTGTACTATGCTCTGGCGTTCTTTCTCAGAGCCACCGGAAGCATTCCTGCCAGCAAAGGTAGCGTTGGCGGTGAGAAGCCACCTGGAAGGACAGACTAACTGATTTTTTCCCCCTAGTTCCCTTTGTGGAGACCGTATCGGAGCCTGCAAAAGCCTCTAGAGCCCCAAAGATGAGCGCCAATGGCAGCTCGGTGGCTCAGCTCCTCTGGCAGCGGCCGGTGTGCAGTAGCTGGAAACCGGATGTGGAAGGAGCTGTCTACCACCTGGCCAACTGCTTCTTGCTTATGGGCTTCATGGCAGGCAGTGGAGTGTATGGATGCTTCTATCTTTTCGGCATCCTGGGCCCAGGCTACCTCTGCTGCGTGCTGTGGGGCTGGTTTGATGCTTGTGGGCTGGACATCGTCCTTTGGAACGTCCTGCTGGCAGTGGCTTGCCTGCTTCAGCTGGCACAGCTGGTATATCGCATCCGGGTGAATACTCTCCCGGAGGAGTTCAGCCTCCTCTACAGGACACTGTGCCTGCCTCTGCAGGTACCCCTGCAGGTCTACAAGGAGATTATCCACTGCTGTCATGAGCAGGTCTTGACACTGGCCACAGAGCAGACCTACGCCGTGGAGGGGGAGACACCCATCAACCGCCTGTCCCTGCTCCTCTCTGGCCGGTAAGCTATCTGTGTTGTTCATGCCTGGAATCCCCTCACCCCACCCCACCCCACCCCACCCCAGCCCCCGCCCACACTTCCTGTTCCCTAGTGTCCCCTTTCCATTTTGTGTCCCCTTTCATCAAGGGACGGATATGGAAAGTCAAACAAACCCAGAAAGATTTTTTCCCCCCAGGAGTGAGTTTGCTTCCTCTTTCTTGACACTTTCCAAGGGGAAGCTCGATCATGAGGCAATTTCTACACTACCAAGGGTGACTGTGTTTACTTGCCACCGGAAGGGCTGGTGAGGCCAAACTCAAAATGGATACACACACACACACACCCCAATGTGTGATGCCTAAAGTGAGCATTAGAAAAGTGACCATTTCAATATGCGTATTGTTCCTTCCATGTGCATTCAACACTTGCAAAGCACCCACTATGTGCAGGAAATAAAACAAACAACAAATACCAAGAGGTTTCCAGCGACCCCTGTTCCCTGCCAGGGCATCAAGGAAACACCTCGTTGTAGTTGAGGTATCCTATATAAGCTCTGGAGTGTGGCCCACGTACTTACTGACAGCTGCAGAGAAGGAGCGAGGCTCGCCCGTGTTCCCAGGCCCATTGTCCTACTGAGAGTCTTTACTGTAATCTGAGGGCCCGTGGTGGCAGAAGAGTAGTGATGCCCAGTGATGTCTCACTGGGGATTCGGTGGAAACATATGCCTTAGAGGAAGAGGGGGAGTCGGACATTGGCTGGCTTCAGGGTCAGAGTATGTCTGTCCAGTTAACCTCCATGGTAACAGCCACCACTGATGTTCAATGAGAAGCCACCATGGGGGTCTGTCATGCTTCGTAGGCATCTGTGCGTTCTTTGAAACATTGCCCATAGCACCTGACCATAGACAATCCCCTCCATCGCCTTGCTGGAGATCAAGCACGTGGCAAATAAAAGATGACCATCAGAACACTCTGGTTATAGGGAAGGACAGGGAAAGGGGAAGATAAGGTGGAGGGGAAAGATGGGAGAGGGAGGGAAGAGTGGAAAGAGGAAGAGGAAAGGGAAGGAAGGAGAGTTGGCGATGGGGGACAAACTAGGATGGTCAACTACACAATGGTTGTTCCTAGTGTTCACTACTTAGCTCCATGCTTATAAGACAAACAATGAATATATGGAGCTTGCCCATTCATATGGGATGCATGCTATTTGCCCTTCATGGCTCCTCTGCTGAGGCTGGCAGAGACTGGCCTCTACTGTGTATGGCGTTCATTCAGCAGAAACGTACCGTTATCGTATGGCTCTGGTGTCCTGTGACAAATTTACTGGTGAACTTGTATAAGACCAAGTCCCAGGGAAGGGGAAAACAAGGTTTGTCTTTCTACATCGCTTTTCCTAGTACACTAAACATCAACAGTTAGATATCAGGCCATTTCAGGTTTCCTCCTTGACTTTCAAGGTCTGGGTAGCGCTGCGTCGCGCTGTTCTTTTTGGCTTGTTGCCTTTTGGTGCCATCCCATCAGCTTTGCCGAGTAGACAAAAGGGAGGCAGCTTTCTGTCTATGACTGGGCTTTGGTTTTCAGAGAGAATCGCTGCACTGGGTTAGCGTGACGCTGAACACCTCTAGGTACAGAAGAGACTCCTGTGTGCCTGGAAGGGCAGGCTCCTGTACAGCTCACCCTGGCCTACGGGCGGGAGGGGGGGGGGGGGGGGGGGGGGGGGGGGGAATAGGCCCTTTGCTGGAGCCCTTTGCTCAAACCCCAAAAGCCTTTCTGTTTGGTTTTGACAAGGGCAGCCAACCTTCGCAGTAATCAGAGAACAAAGTGACTTCCTCAAAGCCTGTCACCCTGCTGAACTCGGCCCACTCTTGGTTTCGTAGAGGATGCAACACACTAGATTTCACATGCACAGCCCTCCAGAACAGGCAACTGTCTAAGCTATTACAGCGCAAGGAGATGACCTGCCACTGATGTGATCAAGGAGGACACCAAAGATAAAGGATACAGCACACTGGATAAAAACCACTTTGGTGTGTCTGTTGGCCTGCTTAGACATTAGACAGACAGTGTCACGTCTTGACAGCATGCTTTGGGAACCAACTTCCTTACCTGAGGCGATGAGGTGGAGAAATTATACATGTTACTTCCTTCTCTCCTGGTGTCTTCTTTCCTTAGAATTTGTTTGTTTGTTTGGTTTTTGTTTGTTTGGGGTTTTTTGGTTTTTCGAGACAGGGTTTCTCTGTATAACCCTGGCTGTCCTGGAACTCACTCTATAGACCAGGCTGTCCTCGAACTCAGAAATCTGCCTGCCTCTGCCTCCCAAGTGCTGGGATTAAAGGCGTGAGCCACCACTACCTGGCAGAGGTTCTTTTTCTTTGTGCACTCCTGCCCGTGCGCGTGCACACACAGAGACACACAAACAGACACAGAGACGTAGACACACACACAAAGACACATACAGACATAGACACACACACACACACACACACACACACACACACACCCCTTTTCTCTTTGTCCGTCTTCCCTCTCCTCTCCCTTCCCCTTCCTTCTTTGGATGTTTTTAAGAGTCCTAAGACTAGGGATCCAGTGTTAGATGTGACAAACATTGCTCTGAACTCATGGAGCTTAAGCCAATAATAATTATGCGCCACAGTGATTAATCATGGACCTGGCATTCCCAAGGGGAAATAGTAAATGTAACAGGAGCACGTAAGTTATAGATCTTCATGTTCTGGGAGGTCAGACACACTCCTCCAAGGAGTCAGCTCAGCCGGGAGAGAAACTGGTCCAGCTGAAGGCTACGTGTGTGAAGGCCCCGAGGGAGGAGGAGAGTGTGGCCCTTTGTTTCCTCTGGCATCTTCCTTGCAGTCTGTAGAGATTTCTTGCTCGTGTAGTGTGTTTCTGCCACCAGAGGTTGCCTGTGTTCTTCCCGTGGCTTGAGAACTTTCTTCTCCAGGTGGTCATACAATAGGTAATGGCTTCACGACTAGGAATAGCCCGCAGTGGCGTGCATGCTCACACATCTATCTAGGCATTCATTTAGGGGAGACTCAAGGGTACTGACAACCCACTAGTCAGAGCCTAGCAGCGAAGGCTGTAAGAAGGCACGGGCTTTAGCCGTGCAGCTGCGCATCTGGCTAAAAACTCCAGCAGCCTGGAGGAAGGGGAGCAGCAGGTATCTGAGAACAGGCTCCCTCATTAAACTCCCAGATCTCTGCCCGTCTCTGCTCCTACCTGCTCACCACTACCTGTTTATCCTTCAGAACTCAAGTGGAATGCCACCTTGAGAAGCCTGTGCCCAGCAAAGAGCCAGGTTCTTCGGTCCCCCTCTTCTGTGAGCCCGCTCCGCCCCAGTACTCAGCACACTGGTTTGCAGCCAGTTCTTCACGTGCTCAAGTCTTCCACTGAGCTGTGAACCTCTCTCAAAGGCCAGGGTCAGATTGTACCCACCTCTGCAGCCCTCCGTCTTCGGGATCACAGGAGGGTCTGTGAGTTAGTGGTTTAGTGAGAAGAGCTGCAGAGGTGATGGAAAGCCAGCTCCCTCCAGTGAGCGTGTGCCGCAAAGGTGTGCTTGTTTGTTTCCTTCTTGGCCTAATATGACTTGCTTTAGAAAAGGTGGATGTGAAAACTGGAGCTTTTCTGGGGAATGGAGGAAAAGGCCCAGACTGGATCTTAACCTATGTCTAGATGTAACACCATATCCAGATACTACTCAGTTTATGCAGGCAATATGGCTGGTGTGCCAGGTACCGTACCAGATCCTCACAGAATGCAGGGCAAAGCACCAGGGTGGGTGCTGGCCATAAGGCTAGAGATCCAGCAATCAACATTAGTGGGGTTGCTTACCCTGAGACGTAAAGCAAGCGTGTGCTCATAGGAAAGGCCAGGGCAGCTGCTTAACGGGTTGGTAGTGGGGAATAATCATATTCATAAATTTTTTAAAATAGTTAGACTTCCTGGCGACAGCCACAGAAACCCACTCTATCTAGCTGACGTGGGGTCCTTTAGAAAAAGAAAAGGGTTTCTCTTCAAATTTAGAGGCATGCACCTAGGCCTCAGGCTGGAATAAGATAAGATCGTGTCTATGGGCTATTCTGTATGACTTAGATTCTCCTGTGGCCAGTTGGGACACAGCCTTTTGCAGCGTCGGGGTTCTACTATTTGAGAGACACGGTTTTGGTTCTTGAACACAGGAGTGCAGTTTGTTTAACCAACGTGTGATAGTTGTCTCTGCCCAAGTCACAGGTCACAGTGACTTAACTCCGGTTCTAAAGTCTCGATGAAGCTAGAAAGGCATCGGGCTAGGTGTGTGTATGCCAGGACCATCAGTGAGCAAGGTGTTTACGATCTTGTGTCCTTGTACTTGGGGAAGGCAGAATAGAGGTGATGTTGGAAGTGCCCACCACCACCACCTACCCAAAACTCCGGTAACATGACATCACGGTGAGAGAACATGGACTCTGTTTCGTGGCCTGGTAGCCACGTGACCTTAAGCTCACCGTGCGGTTTTCCTGACCATCTGTTCCCTTGGCAGTAAAACTCAGAAAGAAAGAAAACCAGTCTACCCTGCATCGCTGTGATGACTCACTGGGCAGACACATGTGAAGCATCCGTTTGCCTTCCTGACACGCTATCTTCTGCTCTTGCAAATATGAGCTATCCTGAGCACTGCCCCTCGTGCAGTCCACCTGGAAGGGGAACGGCAGCGGCACCTCCCATAGCAACATTCTACATTCTACATCCGGGCTATGCCGTAAGGCAGCCCCAGACCACATGTGCGTGCTTGTGGGGGGGGGGGTGTGATTAGTGGGAGTGAGTGACTGGACTGACTCGCAATCTCTCTTTTAAAGATTTATTTATTATTATATGTAAGTACACTGTAGCTGCCTTCAGACGCACCAGAAGAGGGCGTCAGATCTCATTACAGGTGGTTGTGAGCCACCATGTGGCTGCTGGGATTTGAACTCAGGACCTTCTGAAGAGCAGTCAGTGCTCTTAACCGCTGAGCCACCTCTCCAGCCCTGGGCTGACTCTTAACTGTATTTAATTTTAATGAATATAACTCTCAATTGAGATAGCCACACGTGGTTAGTGCACAGCAGAGCCCCAGCACAGCACAGTGGTTTGCACCCTGGATACATAGTGGAATTACTGGGGAGATTTTTTTCTTTTTTCTTTTCGAGACAGGGTTTCTCTGTGTAGCCCTGGCTGTCCTGGAACTCACTCTGTAGACCAGGCTGGCCTCGAACTCAGAAATCCGCCTGCCTCTGCCTCCCAAGTGCTGGGATTAAAGGCGTGCGCCACCACCGCCCGGCTGCTGGGGAGATTTTTTAAACTAGTAATGTCCATAACTCACCTGCAGAGATGTTTTTTAATTGCTTTGAGGTAAAGCTCATGCCTAAGGGAGTTTTCAGAAGGTTTTCCTTCCTCCCTTCCTTCCTTCCTTCCTTCCTTCCTTCCTTCCTTCCTTTCTTCCTTCCTTCCTTCCTTCCTTCCTTCCTTCCTTCCTTCCTTCC